>JAYJMH010026768.1:0-15023 GCA_036873815.1 Phacellophora camtschatica
CCATTCTTAAATGAATCGGAACATTAAAATTGATTTGGGTATCCTCACATAACGTCTTTTTAGAACTGAAATTACTAAGGGCAGCTAGAGTGTTTTGTAAATATTCTATATGTCCTTTTTTTTTGTTTTATTGGGAATGGGTCATCTCAATTTCCATTGAATCAAGCATTTTATGATTGACAGCTTTTCTTACTTGGGGCCATAGCTCAGATGGGAGAGCGCCTGCTTTGCACGCAGGAGGTCGGCGGTTCGATCCCGCCTGGCTCCACCAAGCAATGTCAGTTTATTTTTTTACGATGAAAGCTATTTTTAACTTAAGCAATACATTTGTTATAAGTCATTGATAGTTTATTTCACTTGGGTCTGTAGCTCAGCTGGTTAGAGCGCACCCCTGATAAGGGTGAGGCCGGTGGTTCAAGTCCACCCAGACCCACCAGTTAGTTATAGACTAATTCTAAAACAGTCATAACCAATGTATCGGATTTAGTTTAGGGTACACTTGGTTTCTCTTATCACATTTTCTAATAAAACTGCTTACTTGTTTTCTTTGGACAGAATAAGTAAATTCTCCCAGTATCCGATTTTATCTATGGTAGCTGAATTATGTCTCAACAAAAAGAACAACAAACGGATTTAGAGTCATTGTCTAGCACATCGCTATTATTAAGTTGTAAAAATATTCCTCCAGAGGATAGATTGATTTTTGCATTGGATGTTGCAACCAATGAGGAAGCGAAAAATCTTGTTAAAGATTTGGGTGATACTGTTACTTTTTACAAATTAGGCTTACAGCTATTCATGGGTGGTGAATATTTGGACTTGTTAGAATGGTTGGTTGCTCAAGGTAAAAAGGTCTTTGTGGATTTAAAATTTTTTGATGTTCCACAAACGGTAAAATCGGCAGTTCAAGGGCTCGCTAAATACGGTGCTACTTTTGCAACGGTTCACGGCAACGATGAGATATTAAAAGCTGCTGTTTCAGTTAAAGGTGATATGAAAATTCTGTCGGTAACTGCCTTGACGAGTTTGGATCAGGGAGATATGCATGACTTGGGTTTTGCTGTTGATATTAAACAACTTGTGCTATCAAGAGCAAAGAGAGCTTTAGCCATTGGTTGTGATGGGGTAATTTCTTCTGGTTTAGAAGTGGCGGAATTACGTTCACATTTAGCTACCCAGCAAGATTCTAAATCCTTTCTTGTTGTTACACCTGGAGTAAGACCCGTTGATAATGTTGATGATCAGAAGCGAACCGTTAATGTTGAACAGGCTTTTTATAATGGAGCTGATTATATTGTGGTTGGTCGTCCGATTAGAGAACACCATGGCTTTAGCTCACCTCAAGAGGCGGCAGCCAATATTCAACAAAAGATAACTCAATTATTTACTACTTAAGAACCTGTTAATAGTACCCTAAAACTAATTTCCATCTCGGATTATTTTTGTATGAGTAGTATAATTGATACTCGGTAATAATTTTTTTCTAACTACGTTTTATTTTTTATACTTTATGGCAAACATTAAATCAGCTAAAAAGCGTGCTGCTCAAGCGACTACAAGACATTTACACAATATGCAAATCCGCTCTAAAGTCCGCACTGCTATCAAGAAAACGGACTTGGCAATTAAAGCTCATGACTTAACTGCTGCGACAGCTTTAATGAAAACAGCACAATCAGAATCAGCTAAAGCGGCTCGTAAAAACTTATTCAAACAGAATAAAGTAGCCAGAGACATTAGTCGTTTAAATAAGCGTTTAAAAATACTCGCTACCAGTATGGTTGCAGAAACGGCTACAAACGAAGCTTCTGAGGGTTAAGATAATAAGCTAATTAGGATAATTGGGATAATTAATTTAGATGATTGGATTATTTCTCTATGATTAACTTGGCTTTCTATCAGGACTTTCTACTATGAGGCTAATAGTCCATATCTATTTTTATATTTGAGCACTTCGGTGCTCTTTTTTTTTGCCCTTTTTCAAGAATGCTCAAGAATGCTCCAGAGTACTCTTGAATACTACATAGATGGTTGGGCGGTTAGGCGGTGCTGGTTGTCTATTAAGCTAAGCTAGGTTAGGGAGGTAATTCTAGCAGATAGTAAAATACACAATTATTTTAATTTTGATTTTAGTCAAGGATAACAGAATAGAAAAAACGGATGATTGCTGTATAGTTTTTGCACCGATGAGTCGAAGATGGGTCAAAGATGAGTAGAAACCTCCAATCCAACTCTTTATGATATTCAAAATAAAAAAACGTTCTGGTGAAGTTGTAACTTTTCAGCGGGACAAAATTTTTCAAGCTATTTTAGCGGCCGCTAAAGAAGTTGACCAAGAAAATCTTACTTTGGTTGAAGTCGTTACCGAAAAGGTTATCAACCAGCTCCTTGAGAAATTCGTACATAGCATTCCGCATGTAGAGCAAATTCAGGATTGTATTGAAAAAACGCTGATAGAGCTTAATTATCCTGACATCGCTAAGACATTTATCTTATATCGTCAAAAGCGTGAGGATTCACGTAAAACTGACGATGTGATGGTGCATGTTGATAAAACCATTACTGAATATTTGGAGAAATTAGATTGGCGGGTTAATGCAAATTCAAATCAAGGTTATAGTCTTGGTGGAATGATTCTAAATACTTCAGGTAAGGTAACGGCAAATTATTGGTTATCTCATATCTACCCTGTTGAGATTGGCGTTGCTCATCGTAATGCTGATTTTCACATTCATGATTTGGATATGTTTTGTGGTTACTGTGCTGGTTGGAGTTTACGCTTACTGTTAGAAGAAGGATTTAACGGAGTTGCCAATAAAACTGAGTCATCTTCGCCGAAACATCTAACGACCGCAATTAGTCAAATTGTTAATTTTCTTGGAACTTTGCAGAATGAATGGGCAGGTGCACAGGCGTTTTCTAGTTTTGATACTTATTTAGCACCTTTTGTTAAGAAGTATGAATTAGAGAAAACCCTCGAAATACAGGAAATTAATCCAGATATATCTGAACAGAAACTCGCTCAATGGGTTGAAAAAAAAGCCTATGAGTATGTACTGCAAAATATGCAGTCATTCGTCTTTAACCTCAATGTGCCATCTCGTTGGGGTACTCAAACACCTTTTACCAACATCACTCTTGACTGGATTTGTCCAGAAGATCTACGGGATAAGTATTTACAACTGGGAGGAGAGCCGTTTGCTTATACTTTCGGTGAATTACAATCTCAAATGGATATGATTAACCGTGCCTATATTGAAGTGATGACAGCGGGCGATGCTAAGGGGCGTGTGTTTACATTTCCAATTCCAACCTATAACATTACTAAAGATTTTGGTTGGGATGACCCACGGACGATACCTTTGTTTAAAATGACGGCAAAATATGGCATGCCGTATTTTCAGAATTTTATTAACTCTGATATGTCGCCTAATCATATTCGTTCAATGTGTTGTCGTTTACAACTTGATATGAACGAATTACTTAAACGAGGCAATGGTTTGTTTGGCTCTGCTGAGATGACAGGTTCTATTGGTGTAGTTACCATATCAGCACCACGTATTGGCTACAAACACAAGGGCGATAAAGAAGCGTTCTTACATCAGATTGCTTATTTAATGAATTTGGCAAAAGTATCACTTGAGATCAAACGTCAGGAAGTTCAGAAATGGATGGACAAAGGTTTGTTTCCATATTCCAAACGCTACTTAGGTCATTTAAACAATCACTTCTCAACAATCGGTATTAATGGGTTGAATGAGGCGATTCGCAACTTCACCAATGATGCTGAAAATATTTCAACCTCTTGGGGGCAAGATTTTGCTGAGGAAGTTCTTATATTTATGCAAACCAAACTAAAAGAATTTCAAGAGCAAACAGGGAATTTATATAATCTGGAAGCTTCACCAGCAGAGGGTACGACTTATCGATTTGCTAAAGAAGATATTTCCCAATTTCCCGATATTATTCAGGCAGGAACTGTGCAAGCACCATACTATACCAACTCTTCACAACTGCCCGTTGAATATACCAATGATGCCTTTGAAGCCTTGCAACTACAAGATCGGTTGCAGACCAAATACACTGGTGGAACGGTATTGCATTTATACATGGGTGAGCGAATTTCAAGTGCTAAGGCATGTCGTTCATTGGTGCGTAAGGTTCTTAGTCAATTTCACTTACCCTATATCACGATTACTCCAACATTTTCAATTTGTCCACATCATGGGTACTTAGTCGGAGAGCATGATTTTTGCCCATTATGCGATGAGGAAATGGGTTACAGTGGTTCTGAAATGGAAAACACAACAATTCGCCAAAAATATGATTCCCGCAGAAAGGTGAAACAAGAAATCACTTTATCAACTCATTCCTCCCCATTACTCTAATTCCATTCTAACTCCATCAATATAGGTAACACTATTATGAAAACTTCAAACTCTACATCATTCTCAGGTGCATCAGCATCATCAATTCAACCAGAGCGTACTCCTTGCGAAATTTGGACTCGTGTTATGGGTTATCATCGTCCAGTATCACATTTCAATATTGGTAAAAAATCTGAACATTTTTCACGCCAACATTTTGCTGAGAGTATTAGTCAGAACTCTCAGTTTTGTATGAAATACTAAAATAACTAAAATACTGATGAAGTAACTGAATGTGAGATACCTATTATTTACTACCACAAGATGCTTTAAATGCCCTGATTTTAAGACATTCGTCGCTGAGCATGTTGGTTTTTCAGGTGAAACACTTGATGAGAAACATCCGCATTTTACCCAACTTATCGCTGATAATGGGGTACAAAGTGCACCGACCATTATAGTCTTTACAGAGCAGCAGGGAGAAAGCAAGGCACAGGAAATTTTCCGCACCTCTGAACTCAATGACTTACAGCGATTTCTACAACAACATCCATGTTGATTGCGGGTATTCACACATTGACCTTACTTGATTTTCCTGATCAAGTTGCTTGCATTATTTTTACCGCTGGGTGCAATATGCGTTGTGGTTATTGCCATAATCCGCATATTGTGTTGCCCGATGAGATTAGGCGTCAAAAAGACTTTATTCCAGTTGATAAATTTTTTCACTTCTTGGAAACTCGAAAAGGTTTTATTGATGGTGTAGTTATCTCTGGTGGCGAACCAACAGTCCATCATGACTTATTGGATTTTATCCGTCAAATAAAACAGCAGGGTTTCTTAGTTAAATTAGATACCAACGGAACCAAGCCAGAATTATTACAGACCGCATTTAATGAAGGCTTGTTGGACTATGTGGCGATGGATATAAAATCATCACCGCAAAAATACAGTCATCTTGCAGGTGTTAAAGTCAATATGCAAAACATATCACAAAGTCGTGATTTGATTGTAAGCTCAGGCGTGGATTATGAATTTAGGACGACCTTGATTAAAGGTTATCATTCATTGGATGAGATTCACCAGATTGGTGAATTTTGTCGTGGTGCTAATAAAAGTGTTAGCAAATATATAGTGCAGAATTTTCGTCCTGAATCAACTCTTGATCCAGCGTTTCAACAGTACACAGGTTTTTCTCCATCTGAGCTACAAACGATTAAAACTCAGATGGAAACCTATGTTAAGACCGTTGAAGTGTCTGAATCATTCTGCACTCATGTTTAAGGTATCTTGGATTCGCATAATAAAGTTCCTTATTAATCAAAATCAGCTAACTGCATTCGTTGGATTAACGGTTTCTTGCGAACATACTGGTTGCTCAATAGCCAATGACTTGCACATAAGGCAAAGGCAATCAGGGTCGTCAAAAGTTCGCTAACAATCCACTGAGGCAAAATCGACAAAGCCATCAAAAGCGTTATTATTGGACCAAGCCATAAGATTAATTGAATTTTAATTAATTCAAAAGCTGGGCTATGTAAAACAACCTGACTGCCAATGGGTAGTTCCTGATCACTTTGAATCTGCACATAGCTTGATTCAACTGCTTGATTCTTTTTCCACAACTGAATACCACAATATCCCCCGCAACAACGACTATCATCTGCTGACTCTGACAGATTGGGTGCTAACTGATACAACGTATAAGATGCATCAGGTGCATCTAACGACTGCTTTGATACAATCATCAATGGATTACTCGTTAATTGTTTTGTCATAGTATTATTATATACACGCACGCACAGAACACATACACGCAGTTGATGTTGTTTGAGAATAACGGTATTTAAAACAATCCTATCTGGGACTAAACAGGTACTCATCTGCGAATCCAAGTAAGTTAATACCACTTTATCATCACATTGTCATCGCATTTTAGGTTGTTTTTTTGTTAATAACACATAGACCGATCCAGTGCCACCGTCTTTGGGAATGCACGGGGAAAAAGCCAACACCCAGTCAATTTGTTTTAGCCAAAATAAAACATGCAGTTTTAGAGTACCAATCCGTCCAGAGGTGCTATTATTGCCTTTGCCGTGAATGATTTTAATGCAATAACATTGTCTTTCATGGCTTCTTTTGAGAAATTCCCAAACTCGTTGGCGAGCTTCGTGAACTGTCTGTCCATGTAAATCAATTTCCTGAGTTACTTGAACTTTTCCTGCTTTGAGTCGTCTAAGCTCTTTGTGAGATACGGAGTTTCGTTGAAACGACATTACATGATAATTCGCCTCTAAGGTGTTGTTAAATGAATCTATGTTAGGGTCGCAAAGTGGATTGGTTGTAAGATGGTTGGAAGATGTGGGTGAGGTAGATGAATTTTTAGATGTTGTTGGAGAATGTGTTGATGAATGTTGGGAGGAAGGTTTATTTTGCTTTAATTTAGATTTAATTGGGCAATTCGGTGTATTATCTAGTAAACTTATATGTTTTTTACTAAGTGGCGTGACACTCTGCATATGTTGCAAAAAAAGGTTTTTATCCTGATTAGAAATAGACATCTGTTGAGTGAATAGGGCGAAATACGAATAGGACAAATAAGTCGGCTGAGTGTACTTTGAAGGGCTAAGTGGAACCCTTATGAGTAGAGGTTTTAATAAAAGTTTTAGTAAAGGTTTTAATGAAAAAGTTTGTTCTATGATTTTATAACTTGTATCACCTTCACAAAGTTAAAGGTTATAAAATCCAAGATGCTTTGTAAAATAAAGAAGAAAAAAAATTTTGCTCGTTTTTGGTTTGCTTGTTTTCAGACTATCACCCTTTATCTAAGTAGCGAACGGCGAAGCGAAAAATATGAATAAAAATCACTTATCGCATACATCAATCACACAACGGATTATACTACGAAATTTACACTATGAAACATATTCTTTTATCAAATGATGATGGCTACCATGCCTTAGGAATTAATATTTTACGTGAAGAACTATTAAAACACAATTACCGAGTAACGATTGTTGCTCCTGTTAGAAACCGCAGTGCGGTTAGCAATTCACTCACGGTTAGAAACTCACTTAAACCGATATTGATTAAACCCGATATATGGAGTGTGGATGATGGCACGCCGACCGATTGTGTTCATTTAGCCACCTGCGGTTTATTAGATTTTGAACCCGATGCGTTTATTTCAGGCGTTAATGATTCAGCGAATTTAGGTGATGATACGATTTATTCTGGAACCGTTGCTGCTGCAATTGAAGCAAGGCATCTTGAATGTCCGAAGCTGGCTTTATCAATGATTGCAGCCAATGATAAAACGGTGCATTTTGAAACAGCATGTCACTTTGCTATTCATTTTTTAGAGTATTTGTGGGAACATCCTGATCAAGCCAAACCGATTTATAATTTTAATGTGCCGAATGTGCCAGTAAATCAAATTAAAGGTTGTAAAATAACTCACTTAGGTACTCGCAAAAAGTCCTTAGATATGATTGAGTTTCATAATGCACACGGTGAATTATTTTATCGAGCTGGAGCTGCAGGTGAGCCAATAGAAGATGACTCTAATTCTGATTTTAATGCGATTAAAGATGGCTTTGTTAGTATCACACCATTAAAAACAGACTATACTGACCACAACATGTTGCAAACTTTTCCAAAACAAATTCAGTTACCATAATTATCCGATTAGCTAACTACACCAAAAATCACAATCTAAGGTTTTATTTATAGATGAAAGGAGGACACATCAATAATGCCAGTAATGCCAACAACGCCAGTATTTAGCGTAGAAGAATTAAAACGTTATAGTCGGCAGTTGTTTCTTCCAGAAATTGAATTTTCTGGTCAATGCAAATTAAAGCAGGCTCGGGTATTAATTCTTGGCTTAGGAGGTTTGGGCAGTGTTACGGCAATGTATCTTGCCAGTAGTGGTGTGGGTTCGCTGACCTTATGCGATTTTGATGAGGTTGAACTATCCAATTTGCAACGTCAGATTGTTCACAATAGCCAACGCTTGGGAATGAATAAAGCCATATCAGCAGCAAAGACTTTAGAGTCGCTTAATCCCCATGTTAATTTACAAACTATTACTCACCATCTGACAGAGCAAACCTTATTTGAAACAATTGCATCGCATGATTTGGTCTTAGATTGTACCGATAATTTTCGCAGTCGCTATCAAATTAATGCCGCTTGTGTTGCACACAAAAAAATATTGGTGTCTGCTTCGGTCATTGGTTTTCATGGTCAGGTGAGTAGTTTTCATTTTGCAGATAGCAATCAAGAAGGGTGTTATCAGTGTTTATTTCCTTATGCAGATGAAGCGAATTTAGAGCAACAGAATAACTGTTCAACTTTTGGCGTGCTTGCAAGTGCGGTTGGTGTGATGGGTAGCATTCAAGCAACAGAAGCGATTAAAGCCATTGTAGGACTGCCAACGTTAATCAATCAGCTTCTCTTGTTAGATACCCGTAATTGGCAACAACGAATTATTCGTCTCAAACGAGATGTCAATTGTCCAGCCTGTCAATGATGACTTCTCATTCAATCAAAATATAATCTTATGCAACAGCCGACCTCTTCCACTCAGCCAACCGTTCAAGCGATTAATATTCATAAGCAGTTTGCTGATGAATTTATATTAAGAGGTGTTGATTTAACGGCTTATCAAGGACAGGTTTTATCTATTCTTGGTTCCAGTGGTGCAGGCAAAAGTACCTTGTTGCGATGTTTAAATTTACTTGAAATTCCTGATCAAGGTGAATTGTTTGTTGAAGGAGAAGCAATCCAATTGACAAAAAACAAACAGCAACAAACCATCATTGCGGATAACAAACAGGTACAACGAATACGTACTAAGATGGCGATGGTGTTTCAGCAATTTAATTTGTGGAGTCATAAAACGGTACTGCAAAATATTACTGAAGCACCTATCCATGTATTAGGTCAACCTGCTGATAAAGTAAACCAAGAGTCTGAAAATTTATTAGTGAAAGTCGGCTTAGATGGTCATCAAGACAAATATCCTGGTCAACTCTCTGGTGGGCAAAAACAACGCGTTGCTATCGCCAGAGCACTCGCCATGAATCCATCAGTGTTGCTCTTTGATGAACCAACTTCCGCCTTAGACCCTGAACGTGTTTATGAAGTGTTGCAAATTATGGAGCAACTTGCCATTGAGGATCGAACCATGATTTTAGTCACCCATGAAATTGAATTTGCACGTAAAATATCCGATAAAGTGATGTTCTTACATCAAGGATTAGTTGAAGAAGAAGGCACATCAGATATTCTAACCAGTCCTAAATCCACTATTTTAGAAAAATTTCTAAATCATCAGATTGCATAATTAAATATCAAACTAAGTATCTAATCAAGTATCAGATCAAATATCTAATCAAACATTGAACCAAAAGTAACACTCTTTATATGGATAATCAAAACACTATAAAAAACCCACCTATCTATCCACAGTCTATACAAGAGAAAACCCCACCTGCGATTACTCAAAAGGTTGCACTCCCTAATAAATCACGTTTTGTCGTAGAGCAACATCATCTTACCTTTACCAATGGTGAACAAAGGATTTATGAATGCCTGCAAAGTGGCAAACGAGGAGGTGTACTTGTGGTACCAATTGATAATGATGACAATGTACTGCTTATTCGGGAATATTGTGGCGGTGTACAGCGTTATGAACTTGCTTTTCCAAAAGGAAAATTAGAGTCAGACGAAAGTTTACAACAAGCGGTTGTTCGTGAACTCAGAGAAGAAACAGGCTATCATGCTGAGCGTATCACCCATCTCAAAAGCCTCACTCTTGCCCCCAACTATATGAGCCATCAAACGCATGTTTTTTGTGCCGAACAACTGAACTGGAATCCTGCACAAGGCGATGAACCTGAACCCATTGAGGTTTATCCTTGGCCATTAGCTAAACTGCCAGAATTATTAGTACGTGAAGATTTTACCGAAGGGCGTAGCATTGCTGCTTTGTTTCTACTATTAGACTTCATTAAAAATCGAATAGACTGAAATTGAGAAAAAAACTAAACATCCAAGATGCTTTTATGAGAAATTTTATCCACCTTTTTAGTTTGCAAAACTCAAGATATATTGACTTTGTTTTTGCCTTGATTTGTATTTCTGGTTTTTGTTTGTCTTACTATTTGGGTTTTATTGGTCCAGACTCAACAAACTATTTAGAAGTGGCCAAAAATTTTTCTAAAGGTGAAGGGTGTTATGCGAATGGAGAATATTTTTCAATCCATCCTTGTGGTTATCCTATATTGATTAGTTTGTTTTCTTTTTTGTTTTCACTTTTCGTAGCGGAGCCTGGACAAGCTGTTTTTGTTGGGAGTAAGTTGTTGAATTATTGCTTATATGCACTGGACTATCTTATTTTAACCAGACTTTTAAACAGTAAGATTAAAGCAGTTTCAGTTTTAGTGATGTTTTTTTCTATTACTTTGCACACATGGTCTGAAAATTTAATGCTATTTAGCCTTTTTGGAGTTGTTTATTTTTTAAATATAATTAGTTATAAGTATCATAAAAAACATCTTATATTCTTATTATTTTTTTTAATAATAGGTATATTATCAAGATATATTTTTTCGTTTGTTATTTTTTTTATGTTTATTTTCTATTTTTTTATTTATGGAAAAAGATTGGCATTAAAGGTGTTTCCTGTATTTTTTGTTTCTTTTTTATTTTTCATATTTTATATTTTTATTAATTATTATAATTCTGGTTATATTTCTGGAATGCCAAGAGGTGAACCAAGGGAAAGTTTGATATATCTATTATTTTCTTTTTTTAGATCATTTTTTTATATGTTATCCCTGATATTGACTACATTTGTAATATCATTTTATGTTTATGTTTTAATATTTCATTTTAATGTTATGAAAAGTATAAAAAATCAGATTCTATTGCTAAAAGATATAGTGAAAGATCTACATGGCTTTGTTTTATCGAGAAATAGGATATTAATATTTATATGTTGTATTGGCTTTTCATACTTAATGATAGAGTTTGTCGTAAGGATTTTTATTCATTACGATCTGTACGGTTATAGAACACTTATTACAGGGTTTGCTTTGTTTTTGTTTCCGTTTTTATTTGCATTATATGAAAATAATAAACATAATAATTTTGGAGCTATTTTTTTTGTATTATTGCTCACAATGTTTTTTCTGAAGGTAGTAATTTCTTCTACAATATTATTTGCATTTGACCTTAACAATCAGAATATTTTAGGGGCATATCATTTAATAAAAGAAGATAATAGAATCAAATCCTCTAATAAAATATTACAAAATGCTAAGTATGTATATACTTTTAATGCAATTCAAGGTCACCATAAATATATGGTGGGAGATATATATAATTATTATAAAAAAGGGGTTAAAGTATATTTTGTCTCAGGAGAACCATACGCTCTTGACACTCTCATTTCACAACTAAAAAAGCATGCTAAAGCATCTTGTTTTTTTGACTTGGGAATGTTTAAAACAAAGGAAGTTTTTGAGAATTATCTTAACTCAGAATATCAATTTTCAATAGAGATTAAAGGGTTATCTATCAATCCATTGTTTAAGCAAGGTTACTCCTCAACACTAAGGGACTTTTTTAGAGATGTTTATCAAACCAAATTGGTTAATGGGGTAGTGTCGTGTAACCACTTAATCGACTTTCACAATAATTACAAGAAAAAAAATGCTAACCTAAAAGGTTAAGACCAAGTTGTAATTTTCAACTTATCAATTTTCAAAATAAGGGATGAAAGAATTTATGATTACAAAAAAACCAATCCAAATATTTGCAAACACACTTATCGTTGCTCTCTATGCTTTTTTAGGAGGTTGTGGTAGCAGTAACGACAATAGTAATGTCAATCCAATTCCAACAGTTAATACCTGTTCAGCGGATGTTACCGCTGGTGCAAGTTTCGGCATCACTGCGGTTCCTGCCAGTGCTTCAGCCGCTCATAAGTTAGCCTATTGCAAATACATCAAAATTGATGCTCCTAATGGCAAACCTATCCATATCTATGCACAAAATAAGATTACCAATGAACAGATGATTCGGGCAAAATCAATCATGGAATTTTATCTGACGGATGTGCCAGGCTCTACGTATGGGGCAGATAAAACTAAGGTAAAAAATGCGATGGCAAATAATAATGCAATTCTATTATTGTTGAACGGTTCACATGTTGAAGGAATTCATCCTCCAACAATTGGACAGCCATTGCACCAAACCGAAAACATCGTTGAAGGCTCAAGTGCTTATTTTTCAAATAACCCACGAGATGCAGCTTTTGAGGAAATATTACACCTTGTTCATGATGAAGGGATTGGTGTGGACGGTACAAATGGAGTGAATACCATAGGCTCACAATCTGGCTTGAGTGCTTATCAAACTGAAATTAGAAAAGCAGCTAATAATGCATTGCCAACAAGTATCAATCCTATTTATGGTACCCGAGTAAGCCCATCGAAAGGGCTATGGGCGATAAATAATACAAGCTGGTTGGGTGGACTCAATGACGAAAATAGTTTTTCTCAAGAATATCTTGTCAGCGTCGTTGAAACCTATTATGGACAAACTCGTTATATCAGTGGTAGGGGTCATGGTATTTCTGTTTATTATGCCGCTTCTGAGCGTTTAGGCAGTAACGGCATTCAAGCCAAAGACCCTATGGGGTGGGCTTTGCTTGAAAATAATACTCAGCAATTGTTCTTTTCTAAACTAATCACTTTTGAGGTTCGGGTTGACTCCGCTATCAGCAAATCTGAATTTAGTTTGACATTGAATACAGCTGACACCAACGAAGTTTACACCTACAAAACCCAATACATGACCAAAGTTCGCTTACTCGGCACTAAGAACACCAACCTCAAAGGTAATGGCTATAATAACACCTTACGAGGTAATGCAGGTAATAATATTATTCGTGGCGAAGCAGGGGACGATGAACTGCATGGTGGAGCAGGCAATGATACTTTTTATGGTGGAATAGGCAGTGATACAGTGGTCTATCAAGGTAATGTAGCAGACTATACTAAAGTCAATAATGGTACAAGTCGTACCATCACCGATAACACTGCACAACGTGATGGAACTGACACCTTCCCCTCTGGACATAATATTGAATACATCCAATTTAAAGATGCCAAACAAGCATTTAGTACCTTTTTCCCTTCATCTTAATAGCACCCTCTATTCTCAGATGATTAAATAATTGTAACTACTCAGACACCCGACTCGTTCCCACGCTCCGCATAAGAATGCATACGGGATTAAATGTTTAGACAACTTGCAAAAATTTCAACGGGTTACTTTTAATTCCACCATCACTGCATGAGTTGGGTTTAACTGAACCTTGCAAGTGAGATAGGCATTCCCACGCAGTGATGGTGTGGGACTAAGCAAATAGCCATTTATTATTATGAAAAAATATCCTAAATTAACTAACGTATTAATCACTGCTATCATTGCTCTTGTAATTGGTTGCACGAATGATATTAGAGGTAATAGTGCCGATTCAGTTAGTCTGCCATGCACCGATGATATTAAAATGGGGGCTGATTTCGGCATCACTGCGGTTCCAGCCAATGCCTCAGAGGATCATCAGCAAGCCTATTGCAAATACACTAAAATTGATGCTCCGAATGGTAAACCCATCCATATTTATGCACAAAATAAAATCACCAATGAGCAGATGATTCGAGCAAGATCAATTCTGAAGTTTTATATTACCGATGTTATAGGTTCTAAATATGGTGCAGATAAATCTAAACTAAGAAATGCGATGGCAAATAATAATGCAACCCTATTATTGCTTAATGGTTCACATGTTGAAGAGATTAATCCACCAACCGACGGTCAGCCACTACATCAAACTGAAAATGTTGTAGAAGGTTCAATGGCTTACTTTTCTAATGAGCCACGTGATGCCGCATTTGAAGAAATTTTGCATCTCGTGCATGATTTAGGAATCGGCGTGGATAGCGATGATGGAGAAAATCTAATTGGCGAGCAATCGGGTTTAAAAGCATATCAAACCCAAATTAGAGAAGTGACTAATAACGCCCTACCAGCAAACATTGATCCAATTTATGGCACAAGAGTAACACCTTCTAAAGGACTCTGGGCAGTTGATGAGGAGGATATTGAATGGTTAGATGATCTCAACCAAGAAAACAGTTTGTCTCAAGAATATCTTGTCAGTGTCGTTGAAACCTATTACGGACAAACTCGTTATTTACCTAACGAGCAAGGTCATGGCATTTTTGTTTATTATGCCGCTTCTGAGCGTTTAGGCAGTAACGGCATTCAAGCCAAAGACCCTATGGGATGGGCTTTGCTTGAAAATAATACTCAGCAATTGTTCTTTCCTAAACTAATCACTTTTGAGGTTCGGGTTGACTCCGCTATCAGCAAATCTGAATTTAGTTTGACATTGAATACAGCCGACACCAGCGAAGTTTACACCTACAAAACCCAATACATGACCAAAGTTCGCTTACTCGGCACTAAAAACACCAACCTCAAAGGTAATGGCTATAACAACACCTTACGAGGTAATGCAGGTAATAATATTATTCGTGGCGAAGCAGGGGACGATGAACTGCATGGTGGAGCAGG
>JAYJMH010026779.1:0-18069 GCA_036873815.1 Phacellophora camtschatica
TTGTTACCAATAGCACATTTGACAATACATTGTGAGCTTTATGCCAACGTGACGGAATTTATGTGTGACAACCCACTTTATTTTTTGCAGGGTTGAATTTATGCATTTCAATGTTGAATGCAAATTTTGTGTGTCTACTCTTTAATTAAAACAAGTTATATTCACATAAAGATCATATAATAAATAACATCTTTACAAACAATGAATGGTAGACCAGTGTGACCACAAAATACCATAAAGTAATTTGTCCACTAAAATCTAAGTCCGAAAATGAATTTCACAAAACCATTGAGATTACATCTGTGCGGGAACGGCCAGCTGCCAGGCATGGTAGAATGATTCCAAAATTTGGATTGCAAACTACCATGAGGTAACTTGTACACCCAAATCTATGTCCGAAAATGAATTTCACAAAACCACTGAGTATACATTTGTGCGGGAACGGCCAGCTACCAGGCATGGTGGAATGATTCCAAAATTTGGACTGCAAACTACCATGAGGTAACTTGTACACCCAAATCTAAGTCCGAAAATGAATTTCATGAAACCATTGAGATTACATTTGTGCGGAAAGGGCATGGTAGAATGATTCGAAAAATTATGCAAAATTCTGTTTCGGACTTAGTCTTGGGTAGGCAAATGACCTTATGGTAGTTTGCAGTCAAATTTTTGAGGAAGGTTTCAATAATAATTGTAGAGAGGGAAAAGAAAAACAATATTTTGTGAAAACAATTGTGATGTGGAATTTCATCGAACGCACTGTTACAAATGTAAGTAATATCACACAAACATTAGTTAAGTAAATATTTCAAACATTTGTTTGGTTAGTAAATAATAGTAAATATTACAACCATTACTCCATTCATTGCACGAGAAATTTCCAAACATTAAACAAAAAGTAAGTAACAACAGGTTTGTCCCTGTATCTTGGGACAAGTTGCATATTTTCCTCTACGATGGTGTGAAATTCCATAATACAGCACAGTGGGAAGCACTGTGCAAAGTGAATCTCTTCATTCCTAACTTCGATATTTCTTCGTTAGCTGCAACCATTTCTACGACAAAATCCAGGAGTTCCTCTTTGCCTTTCTTTACTGTTTCTTTTATAATCGCAACATGACTACAATTGTGCCCTCCAATCTTACAGGAATAGCAAACGAAGCTCTTGCGGTGAATCCCAATCAGGTCTACCCTTCCATCCATCAAAGGATTAGTCACTCAGCAGGAGAATCCAATTCCTCAATTTGTGGCAATCCCTGTTGAAAATGGAACCATGCTTAATATTCATTTCAACTATTTTAAAAAGGTATTTTATCTAGTAAAAAATTACGGTGCAATGAGACGTAAAAACAGAAAATCTGAAGCTTGATTTAACAAAATGTTGACTTACAGAATTAACAAAAAATAATTATTTATCTACCTACCTTGTTGTATGCAAGATCTTTTTCCGCATCAGCTGAAATAATAATATTTGTAACAAAACATGTGCAAAAACTTATTGAATTAATCTTGTGCTTGGTGCTAAGTGATGCTATTAGTTATGACAAGATGTAAGATGTAAGTAACTCATCGTAAGTAACTTCCAACATTACATTGATCAAAACGTATACTCAGCCAATTTCTGCAGGGTTGATGCTGTTCACTTTGTTCACCATCTCGATAAGTTTCAGAATTGTACAGATATGCAAGCAATCAGGAAATTTCTTAGTGATGGTCTTTCTGATATCTAAAGGATAAGACTATCACAATTGCATAAATAACATAGTTCAATAAAAAATACAAAAATGCGTCTCAAGACAAAAATATACTGCTTAATGTGCAGGACAAAAATATATTAGACAAAAATATAGGTAAAATCTTTCCATAAATTTTCATTTCCACTTTTTCCTTTTTTCATTGCAAGAACAAGCCAGCAACCAAACTTTTGCACTGTCAACACCAGTGTTGATGAGAAACCACTCTACCAACAGGAAACTGTGACTCTGAAATAATACATCTACAATTACTAAATAGTTCAAAAGAAAATATGGGCACCCAGTATACATGAAACGTTGTAGTAGTCATCATTCAGAACCATGTCCATAGTTTCTCCTAAAAATTGCATGCATTCACAGGGGCTGAAAAATTTGTCAGGTGCAGAAAAATTTGCGACAATTTCACTTCACGTGCGTAGCCAGCAATGAAATTTTGTTGCAGTTTTAAAATGTTAATAAATTATCAATATTCTGTGTTCGCGACAAGAACTAGAAGAAGGGCCGCCACATCATCATCTATATATATATATATATATGCCCCCAATGCCCCCCGTTATTTTAACAACAAATAATAAATGAATAATATTACGAACAATTATTAACTGTAGCACTATCTGTAGATGTGGAACTTTTAAAAGTGTACTTTGGCACAGCTTCACCAGGACTAACAAAACGAATGAGATTACCTTACCCCAATTTTTGCCAAAATCTTCACGTGAACGACCACCGCTACTGTCATCATCCAATGCATAAACCGGTGAGGGCCCATGCAACGGAGCAAGATGCATGTACTAAGGCAACAGGGCAGATTGCAGAGTAAGAATAGTCTCGGAGTGTTTGCAGTTATACCAAAGATGTAATCATATGCCAACACTCGTGGGAACTAATTTAACACAATGCATCAGATCAAAAGTTTCAAGCAATAGTTTTTAAAGTTAAAGTTCTAAAATCTACAATTTAATATCATATAGATAGGCGCAGTTCGAGAATTTTTGCAAGGATCTGTTTCCAATCACCAGCAGCTCAATTTATTACCAATTTACAATTGCATTTCCTTGTTGACTACTTTTTTCATGGGAAAACAAATCATTTAAAAACAAAACCCTATTCAGGTCGTCTGAAAGCATTTTTTCTATTACGGTATGTAGTTGAAATTACCAAAATGTTTCATACGCGGCCTACTTCTCATGGTAAAACAAAAACCTATTCTGAGGTTGTTGAGCCTGAATATTTTTGCGTGGCCTACTTTTTTCATAGTAAAACAACTCACTTAAACACAAAAACCTATTCAGGTCGTCTGAAAGCACGTTTTCTAATACGGTAGGTAGTTGAAATTATCAAAATGTTTCATACGCGGCCTACTTCTCATGGTAGAACAAAAACCTATTCTGAGGTTGTTGGGCCTGAATTTTTTTGTGTGGCCTACGTCAAGGAGAGACGTATACATTACTGAGAGGATTCGGAGGCCCTTACTTTAAATCTATGTCTGGTTGAGTATGAAACGTTCTCAGTAAAACTTATACACATACAGGTTGTCCACGATTAATATCGACATTAAAAATTAGGCCCTCATAGCATTGATGATGAAAGGCCTTTAGGTGTGGTATATCTTTGTAAATAAAATTGCAAACAAAGGTGGACCTTAACGTCTTAAGATTTTACGATCTGGTTTCTGAGGGTATCTGTTTATTGACAGGACAGATACCCTTGGGATGCATTACCAATTTTTTAACGCAACACCAATAGAATGTTTTAAATTCGATTTTCGAATTCTGTTCTTGATGCGATTTCGCTTTGCTTTTTTATATCTTTTGGTATTCAGTAAAATTTTGTGTTGAGATTTTGTTGCTGCATATAAACCAAGCCAATGAAAACGCAGCATAGCCTGACGTGTTCCAAGTTTATTAGACCCTGGGGACGAGGTTGCTAGGCGAAACGCAAGCTAGGTCTTCGAATATTTATTTATTTCTATTCCCTGATATTTTTGCTTTACATGTAATGTGAGAGACAGACATCAGGTGCTATGAAACAATAGCAAAGACAGATACCGGGTGTCCCAGACTCAACAACAAGAATTTTTTTGCGTGGCCTTACGTTTCCCATAGATATGAAAGATTTTGATTATTTCAACTAGCCATCGTAATAGAAAACGTGTTTATAGACAATCTGAAAATGTTTTGTTTTTTAATCAATTTATTTTAAAATGAAATGATGAAAAGATAGAAATCGTTTCTTACAGATATGAAAGATTTTTATCATTTCAACTAGCTAGCATAATAGGAAACGTGTTTATAGATGATCTGAAAATGTTTTTTTAATCAATTTATCTAAAAATGAAAAGACGAAAAGATAGATAAAATGAAGTCAGGTCGTTTAGGCTGAAATATTCTGGGTATACTGAATTTTCAGACTAAAAAATATCAGACAACAAATTTTAAGTAACCCCAAAATTGGACAGATAATACCCTAAAGAGATACTAAACAAAACAATGCATAATATATTTTTAATTTAAAATATTTTTAATTTGAAACAAAATGAAATACTGTTTCTAAATAAATATACTGTAAGCAGATAGCTAACCTATATAGGCCTTTTGATATGATACTGATTTTGCATTGAAACTTGAAATGAAAATGCTGCTCTTGAAAATAGGGAGAAATCAATAGAATTCAAATTAAAAATAAAATAAAAATTGCCCCTCCCCCAAAAAAATGTAAAGTACTGTGTACCTCCCTCCCGTGCTGAAAAGGATTGTTTTATTTTTGAAGGTATATACTACTGCAAAAAGCGCCGTGACCATGTGCAATGGAATTATGCATTGATGTCAAATTGGTTTTTGCATGGGGTCTATGCAAAAAAGGATTACGCATGGGCCCACGCAGATTTGGTAACCACGCAAATAATTTCATTACACCCATTTACACCGGCTTCCCTTTACCCTCCAGTTCGGCCTTCTTTCCGCGCAGCCTCGGTTAGGTAAGAATGAGAAACAAGGAATGAGAGGAAAATGTGGTTAGTAGGAGTCCAAATTTTGGAATCGTTTATTCCTGAGTCAAAATGTAAACTCATGCCCAGTCTTGCGTTGATCCTCGCGCGAAATTGCGTGTTTCGTCAACATCACTTTTTCATCCCACGCAAAATGTTTTTGTTAAACATTTTTGATTTTCCATGAATTTTTGAAGAGCCAAAGTACAATTTAAATGAGACGAGCCAAATTTTTGAAGAGCCAAAATGCAATTTTAAAACAAATGAGACGGTAAGGAAGCAAGCAAGATTTGCTGTAGGAATATGAAATTTTGCGTGTCAAACAAGTTCACCATCGTGTGGCCACGCTGTTAGACTTGCCAGAAGTCTATTTCTTTTTAATACAAATTGACAACTGAGAACGTCTTTTCGCATCAGCTTCCTTCGTTTATCTCAAGTTCCTTCAGTTCCTTTTCTCGGAGTTTGAAAGAAATAGACTTGGGCAAGTCTACCTTTTCTGACTGAATTACCAGATGATGAGGTGAAATTGCTGAGTAAGTACCGCTTTACTTTCCAGAGGGTGTCACTCCCCCCCCCCCTAGAAAGCCGGTCCCCCAGAAAGCAAGTCCTGATGGTAAATCAATTATTTTACTGCTGCCACAGGAAACACATTTTATGTTTCTTGTAAATAACGCTGCTTGCATCGAGTAAATACATTTCAGAATAAATAGTTCCTTGGTTCCGCAAGTCCTGAGATTTGTGTTTGCTCAACAGTAAAAAACGGAACAAAGGACAAGAAGAGCCAACAATGAAAATATCGGAGTGTAGCAAAGAGTTGAACAAAACGGAATAAAACCAACAGTTTCTTGATTCGTTATTTGTACGTCGACTTTTCCCTCTATTACATTTTTAATGCTGTTAACATCAAACGAAACCGCTTAATCAGCAGTTCGTTGGTTCCGTAGGTCCTGCGTTTCCTATTTATCCGACAGTAAAAATTGCTAATTACAGGAATAGAGCCAAAACAATGTAACGAACTTTTTTATCTCACAACAAAATAAACACAACATATACGAACATATCACTTGATTAATGCGATTGTCAAGATTAAGCTAACTATATATCATAACACTACACGGGCCTACATGTAACATGTACACAACATTTTTACCCCGAGACTCTCGTGCGAGGAATCAAATTCAATTAATATGCAAATTAGTATTCAAGAGTATCATGACTTCACTAATGCCGAATCAAACATGTTTTCGTGCTACTCTGGCTAGGCAAGTTCGTTCATACACGACGCAATGTTCCCGTGCTTGAAGTTTAAATTATTGGTTCTAGGCATCGGCTTTTGAGAATAAAAAAGACAAGTTTCTGTTTCTTAATCTCTCGCATCTCGGTGCCCTGAAAACGAACCGAAAACAGTGATTTAGACGTCGAACTTTCATCGAGCTATAGCAGAACTGAATTCATTGTATTAATTCGGCACCGCAGTGGTACGAGACGTATAAACAAAGCGAAAGACCAACTGCACTCCCTGGTAAATTGCATTATACGTACATTTATACAACAACAATAATTACTCCTGGGCTAAAACATAAATACTTGTCAACTTAAAATTACCAACGAGCTTTCGAGCTACGCGAATTTATCAAACAAAATTCTTCACCAACTTGAGTTTATACAATTTGAAATGTTATGATGAATTCTCATTTGCATTAATAAATTGTTTCTAATGGAAAATTATTCAGTTTCATTTTGTTATGCATCTATCACGAGTTAGTTCAGCCAGATTAACCGTTTTATGCCAGGCAAATCGTATCTAACTTCTTCAAATTTATCTAACCCCTAGAAATGTTACTGTTTTGCAGTGGACACCTTCAGGGTTTCGAGTTGACAAAGTTTTTAAACTAAAAAGTGCATTGCAAAGTTTTTAAACTAAAAAGTGCATTGCAAAGTTTTTAAACTAAAAAGTGCATTGCAACATGAATGCAGTGTGCTTACGCTATTACTGGGACGCTTAAAAGTACATTTCTAAACGTTTTATTCCTCTGCGTTTGACATAATATATTCTTAAAATGAGAAACAATATATAGTAAAATATTGAAACAACGGGCTGGAGTAAACGCATAGAATATCAACAGTTTGTCAATTGATCTACTTGACCGCCTTTCGATTCTAATTATTGCATTAATCCTTTCACGCCCGGATTTATTTCTGCTAAACAGGCAAATCCTATGCAAATTTTATTTTGCAGGGGGTTGTATATGGAAACCAACCTTTTGGAATCTGTATATGGAATCTTTTGTTTTGCAAAATTACCCCCTGTTTATCGTAAATTTTATTTTATAATGGCTTTGGGAAACCAGAATTTGGAGAGCAAGAGTATGGAGCACAGGAGTATGGAGCACAAGATTACGGAGCACAAGAGTACGAAGCAGAAGAGTATGGAGCACAAGATTATGGGTCACAAGATGATGGGTCACAAGAGTAATTGATGTTTTGTGCGAACGGCGAGAAGAGCAAAATAAATACAAAATATATTAAGATGCAAGCCAAAGAGATTTTTACTTGCAGTGAAAGTATTTCACACTTTCAAGTTCATCCATCCGCAATTTTAGGCGAATGAACTCAAACAGAGGCGTCAAATTTTTGAAAGCAACTGAAAACCGGTTTGGCATTCCGAAGAATCGTTTTACAATATTAGTCGATGCTGCCAAAAAAAGCAATGCGTGCCGTTTTTTCCAAAAAATCTTCCGTGAAAACAAAAGTGAGGACTCCACGTTAAATAAAAATCATCGAAAAATCAGAAAAACATTATCTCTCAAATTTACTTTAAATATCCATCATCACTTAATCGACTTTAACAGCTCCATAAATTTTGTATACGAAATACAAGCAAGCTAAGAAACCAATGGTGCCTAGAAAAAGACGAGAAAATAATGGATTAATACCAAATAAAAAACAAAGAAGTCATGGAATCATATCATAGTTTCAGAACACCAAATAATTCAATTGAAGAAAGTGGTTAAGTGGGCCAGGATGACGAATCACAGGAACAAAATGTTTAATTTCACCAGCCTGTTCCTTAAGCAATCAAAACAATCGTGATAACATTGTTTAACATTTCTTAACAAAACATTAACATTGTTTAAAATTTCTGCTTTGTTTCCTCAGAAAGCAATTTGATGCAGTTGGATGATTTTGAACAGAATTCTGATTGTTTTTACTGCCAAAGCAACCTGTCACACGTTTTACGTTTAGAGAAAATATAGCCTTTCCACGTTCCACGAAATAAAATTTTGTCCAGTCACGTTTGGCAGACTGCCTTTGTCCAGCGTTCTCAAGTTTTCACGGTAAAAATCACTTACTACCAAATAAAAGAGAAAATCTAAAAAGCGAAGAAACTCCGATGGATGGTTAATCTTGAAAAACTAGATTCTTATTTGTGAGTTATTACTGTGTATATCAAAACATTTTTGAGCACATTATTCATAATCAGCACAGACACGTAATCGTATAAAATAATAAAAGAGAAATCTAATAATAAATTCGACGCTTCAAAGTTCCACCCAATCAAATCAATAGAAACAAGAAGAAAAAACGTCTTAGGGCTACATTAAAACGCTTTTGCAGACGTCTTTAAATTCGCCCTGACTCGTCATATCCCATAAACAACTCTTTTCTAAATTCAAAAGAAAACACCTACCCGATAAAAGAGTGAAAAGTAGAACCATGATGAAAGTGTATCCAAAATAAAGAAAAGTACTCGTTGCTCCAGTGATGGTTAGTTTAGTTGCAAAATAGTGAATCGAATAAATAAACAGGTAAACTCCAGTAAAACCACTTGTTAGCCAAGATCGCCACCACCATCTGTAATCCTGGAAAAAAAATAAAAACATTTGTATATGTATACATTGTAAGTAAAAAAAAAACAATTTAACGTATAGTAAGATATGACTTTGTAAACTAAAAGATCAAAATCTGTACAAGACGGGGAATTTTGTAAAAACAAAGGATTGCGGTTTCAAACATGACAATGTGATTTGCGATTTGAAAGAATAGATTTCACACTCTGAATGCATTCAATCAAATCAAAATAAACAAAAAAAGCAAAACTCGTACAAGCGGGGAAAAGGATAAGCGTAAAACAAAACGATTTATTGGAATGGTGAATTGCTTTGTAAAGCAAAATTCTCCCTTGATTTTATGTGAGAAATTTTAGTATCAAAAGCAAACTCACCTCCGCACAAAGATGGAAGTAACAAAGAAGTATCGATGTTTCCGAACACGTGATGATCAAAATCAGATAAACCAAGAAGAGAAATCCAAACATATAATAGATCTGATGCGACCTGGTTAACATGAGGAATATCAACGTTAATGAATAACACTATCACGTGACGTAAAACATATCATCACATGAAAAATATCATGCTATCACGTGCTAAACATTTAATAGATCTGATGCGACATGGTTAATATGAGAAATATCAACGTTAATAAATAACGCCAGCAAGTGACGTGAAACATATCATCACGTGATAAGAATCATGCTATCACGTGTTATAAACAAATTGAAAAAATATTTATTTAACAGCTAATTCAAATGATTTAACTACCCAAAGTATCCAATAATAGTCACAAAAAGTTTTATTTTTTTCCTGTTCTTTCTATCACAAGAAACCCAGAGTTATGTTAAAATTGAAATTGGTTCAAACATTTACAGTTTTATCAAGTCTATTTCTCTCAAAGTAATTAGCAAGATAATAAAGTATTTTCCCCTCAGAAAAACTTACATCGAATATGCATTCTCAACCTCCTGACATACAGTACCACGGTTCTTACATATGTACTGTAAATAGGTCATATGGCTCTACCAACAGGAGGTTATGAATAACAAAACTTACCATATGCTGTTGAGTATAAAGAACAACTGAATAAATATGCATCCAAATGGTAATATGCCACCCATGATGATCGATGGTAATGGCTTTGTGTATACGCTCTGTAATAAAAAAAAGTGTGTTTCTGTTTGTACAATAGAAATTTCTCAAGATATTAACCACCTATGAATGTAGTGAAAACAACCGGAGTCAACCGGATCGGGGATCAAAAATGCTTATCAAAACTGTATCACAATATCGTAGGATAATACTAGGTTGTTTTTTAAAATTTCTTTAAAACATTTGGGTTGGCTTTTTTTAAAAAAGCAAAGAAATACCTTCCTGGCCCTTATCGACGTTATTTTTGGTTCACATTTTTTATTTGTTTACATTCAGCAAACAGCCAATAAATCCGTAGCATTTATGACCACGTGATACAAATCCTGTGACTCGATTGGCTGATGCCAAAACTGTAAACAAATTCGTCGCAAGATCAAAAATAAACTTTTCCTTTGCTTACCTGTTCAGGAACTTGTCTTGGAATTTGATTTGTCCGTACTGGTGGTTCGAAAGCCTATGACAACAATAAAAATAATTTTAGGGATAATTTACTGAAGAAGGGTTATGCCAGAGACGTTTAGTTGATTTCTTTATCTTGGCAAATGAATTTATTGAAAGTAATGTTGTATTAGTTATTGAAGATACTTCCACATGTTAATTCTTTATTGTATCATTTTAGCATTTAAAGTTCACATTATTGGGAGGTCTATTCAGGACGAGTGCAAATGCAAGTATTAAGTTTGAAAATGCAATATAAAAAGTAATATTTTGATAAATTCTTTAACATTTATTATTCCCTCAGGATCAACATCCATATGTTTATATAGATATACAGTTGAACCCCGCCATCTCAAACTCTCAATGAAAATCCAACTTTCTTGAGTGCTGAAGATAACTGGAGCCAAAACAACACTGAGCGTTCTCAAGGGACATACAAAACAGTTTGAGTTAACAAAGGTGTTAGAATTATTCAAAGGTAAATCAACACGAAAGTTCTCAAGGGACATACAAAACAGTTTGAATCAACAAAGGTATTAGAGTTATTTAAAGTTAAATCAACACTGAAAGTTCTCAAGGGACATACAAAACAGTTTGAGTCAACAAAGGTGTTAGAGTTATTTAAAGTTAAATCAACACTGAAAGTTCTTAAGGGGCATACGAAACAGTTTGAGTTAGCCGGGAGTTAGAAACATTCAATTAAATGTATAAAATATGTTTCACCTTCTTCTTAAAACCAAGATATGCACCAAGAAATGTAAGAGGCACGGAAACACCAAACCTAAAGTAAGACGAAATAGTTTTTGGTAAATTTATGCTGCCAAAAGAAACTCAACAAATACAATTTATTGTAACTCATTTACCCCTTATGGCACTACATGCCACATTGCAAAATAATGCAGATTGAGGAAATAACTGAGGGTAAATATGTAATTTAAGATATTAATGACGAATTAAAAAAAAAAACCCTTTGGTACGAAATTTCAGCCAAAAACTAAAAAAATAACTACAAATCTCATACTGGGTGTTTAAACGCTGCACTTGCACTTGAATTAATATCTTTTTCTCGCTTCTATCATGCATCTACTAACGACGGTGTCGAACTACCCATGATCACTTGGTTGTAGATAATACTTCCAAATCAAAACAAATCTCAAAAGAGAACGTCAGGCATTTAGCAGTAAAGATAAACAGCTTACCATAATGCCAAAAGTGCAAGCAGAGTTGTAAACGGTACAGCGGCCGATGATCCCTTAACCCATAATGCCAAATTCAACATGAAGAATACACAGAAAATAATCCTGCAATATGGAAAAACAATAATTTGAAATTAGCTCAAAATGGAAAACCGTAGCCTATAGATATTTTCCTGTATCTCGGATACTTTCATGTCATAGGGCTTAGGATAAGTAAAATACAGTGGTACTGAGCTAAACAGTTAAATGATCCAATGTCAAATATTTTATATCTGAATCTGAACTGGTAAACAAACACCATCTCTGGTAAAATTAAAAGCAACTAATACCCTGCGGTCAGGGCCGAAACCTGGTAATAAATTATAATTTGTCGAGAGCGTTCGAAACTGACGCGAGAGGACATTATTTCTTAGTACGGACCACTGGGTTGCTATGGGAAACACAGAACTCGGATTCGAACATGAACAGCATCAAATGAATTTATCTGCAATGGCTTCAAGCCAGAACGTCGATCAGTTAGGTTTTAGGTTTTTTTTAGTTATTCTCTACTTAAGAAAAGAACGGCCTTCGCCAAGTCCTAGTCAAGAGGTAATAAACAACATAACTATTTTGGGAGAATACCACTTACTCCTCAAACTGTCGGCTAGAGACCGGTTTCTCCCGATGTCAGGGCTCATTAGTGCAGCTTGACTGAATGAGGACCTTCATCTGACCTTAAAGGTATTATTGCTATCCATAATACCTTTAAGGTATTACAAGATTTCAAGGTATTATAAGTATATATATTATTGTTATCCATAGAATATTAAAGCTATTTATCAGATATTACCCATAACCCCAGGGTCAGATTGTAAGTGGCATGCGTTCTTCAAAGTATGATATGATAACTTGGTTTTTTATTAATTGAGAATAAAAATTCCAATAATGTTTACAAAAACATTCTCCTTACCCAGGAAATAAGAAGGATGTCATCAAAACATTTGTTTTCCATCTTTCACCTCCAATCACTGTTTGAATAAAAGTTTGATAAATTGTTACTTTTAGTACTCAAGCAAAAGCGCAGTCAACAGAAAAGTGGCTTTATTTTGACATGTATGTAAGATAAAGTAGTATGTAAGATAAAATAGATTCCTGCAATCAAAGAACTGCAAAGTTAAGAAACTGAGGCTTAAAATCTTAAGGAGAACATAAAAAAAATGATATAATTATTTGATATGTAGTGAGGCCAAAGCCAAATATCCAGGTAAGCTTCTTGACAGCAAGGATCATTATATGGTCTGTTTATACAAAATGAAATTAAACAAACATAGTAAGAGAGCACAATGAAATTAAAGTTCCCATTGATGAGAAAAAATTGACACTCTCTTCTTACAAAAATAATTATGAAACAATACCCCCATTGTCCAGCGACACTAAAACAATATATTGAACAATATGTTATTATCCAGTGACAATGAACCAGAAACAAGTGTAAGTTGTTTATATTTGCAAGACTCTATAGTCTTCAAGATAGGCAAGCTGTATTTTGACTTGAAAAATTGGTCCCTCCTTTAACTACTGCATGACAAAAAAAATCGTGTTTTGGTGTACACACAGAAAAAACCACACAACAAAACCAACAGTTTTAAGAACCCAGCTTCGTGATTATTTGATTATTTATATACATCGCGTAATTTGTTCAATTTTGAAATACTCTCTATGAAAAGTTGCTAAATACTTACTCTTGTACATTCTTGAAGAAATGTAACCGCCAATAGTCCCAAGACAAACAAACAGTACCTGAATAAAAAAAATTATTCATGTGAATCAAACCGACGACAAAAACAAAAATTATCATAAAAATGTTTTCGTAAATAAACTAAATCGCGAAAGAGTTTGAAATCAATCATCGATTCTATTTAAATTCAAAAACAGAACAAAATTCGTACTAAAGATTTATTAAATGTCATCTTTATCAAATGAGTCAGCAAAAATCTGGCAGTGCTTACCAAAACGCATGTCATTAGAGCACCTCTGTTTGCAGGAGAGAGGAAACCAAGACATGCAAACACTAAAAAAAACAAAAAATCTGTTACAACAGGGATAAATTTTTGAACAATACTGCAATATTCTACTGTGACATAAGAATTAAATTTCTTGTGAATTCTGGTTGGAAAGGTTCAAGACGAATGGGAAAGAAAAATGAAACCTAACTCCTCGC
Source organism: Phacellophora camtschatica (assembly GCA_036873815.1). Lineage (NCBI taxonomy): Eukaryota > Metazoa > Cnidaria > Scyphozoa > Semaeostomeae > Ulmaridae > Phacellophora > Phacellophora camtschatica. Next base: position 13,563 of record JAYJMH010026779.1, read on the forward strand.
TGGGGAAAAACGATGAATCATTGTGTTGTGAAGAGTATCTACCCCCCGTGATAAAATGTTTTACAAGACGATTTAATTCCTTAATGAGGCTTCTGGTCGACACTGCTCTACTTAAATAATGTGTATATATATACTTGTTGAAATCTTTCTACAGATAATAGCACAGCACATTTTCATGAAGAGGTTGGGGAAACTATTCTACACAATACTGCAATATTCCACTAGGGGAGAATCATGAAATTTCTCGTGATTCCTCATTGGAAAGCGGTAAGTCGAATGGGGAAGAAAAATGAAACCTATCTCTTGCTGGGGAAAAATATTGAATTATTGTGAAGAATATTTACCCATGCGAAAATGTTATGTTGGCAACGAACTTCACAAGATTTAGCATGGAAACCCGACTTCAGGGACGCAACAAACCCTAAAATATTGCAATTATCCTCAAAAATAAGATGCCGAAACATACCCAAAGTTATTGATACCATTATGCCGATTTGCGATCCAACGCCAACACAAACAGACATCAACATTCCAGCACGAGGAGGACGAAATACGTCACCATGAACAAGCTTCCATCCGAATTCTTCATGGGCTTCTTCTTGCTGCGAAAAATGAATGTTTCTTTTATCCTTTTTATCGTGAAGCAATAAAAAATAAAAAATAAAAATATGCCAATTTTTGCTTCCTAAAAATCAAACGCCCCTTCCAATAAACGTCGTTCTCGACTGCGCCACCTTAAAGTTCAATCTTCTTAAAGTATAAAATCAACCAATAAATATCATAATTTGTATAGTGCAAATACTTTTCTCAGAATGTATACGGCTGAATCTCTCTCATTCGAATCCGCCCAACTCAAACTCCCGGTTCACTGGTTTGTATATCCCTTGAGAACTTTCAGTGTATATATTAACCTCAGTATATATTAACCTCAACCTGAAAATCAAAATGTAGAGTTGACCGCAGATTGCTTGTTTCGATTTTCCAGTTGAGAGAATTCGCTTTATTTCTGATGGACTATCGCTTTGAAATTGGCGTGTCAATTTCACTGTTGTTACAAATTTTGCCTTTGTTTAGTAAGACCAGAAATTAATCCCCCGAGAGTTCGAGATAGCAAAAGGTTCAACTGGTGTACTGCGTTTTCAATCGAATTCCCATGAGTGGTGTTATTTCATTCGAATTGTTCTGTATATCCCCTTGACAACTTTCAGTGTTCATTTTAGCTTCAGCGAAGTTAAACAAACATTCAAAATTCACAAAAATTCGATTCTTGAACAATTTTCTTTCCCCTTGAAAGTTCTAGATGGTAGGGTTCAACATTTTTTCAACTGCATTTTTTCCACAATATTTAATGCAATCTTTAGCAAGTAAATTTTTTTGTTGAACAATATATTCTAGTATCGCACATAGCTATCGGAATTTTTGAAATCGGAAAAAATAGATTTTACACCTTTAGGAAAACTCAGTAAAATAAAAATCAACACTGAAAGGCATTTTGTGGTTGGGTTCAATGTGATTAGGTTGCATTGAATTGTATTTATGATATACGTACCCCAGAGTCTGTCAGCTGATTGTAACGTGCAATATCTCGATGCAGGGTTCGCAGCAAGATCATACCAACCATGCCAGAAAGAAAAAGCACAATCACTAACGAGTTCATAATGCTGCAAAAAATAAAACAGTGTCATAAAGGCCTTTTTCATAACAACACTTTTAGCTTCAGTTGCAGCCTGGATTTGCTGTTAATTCTTGACTGATTTCTTCAAATTTCCACCATTCTCAAAAACGCTTGTTAAAGTGTGTTTCAGGACAAGTGCTCAACGCTTGTATATACATTTTTTTGTACTTTAAGTAATTTCTGAGATGTGCACCAAACAAATTTGCAAAAAACAAAATGTGCGCTACAATAGTTATACCTTTCACCCCCGGATTTAACTTCAATGTTTCTGAAATATGCTTGTATATTTACCCCCTGTTTACATCCCAAAATATGCAGCATTTCGCATTGTGTCATATGGCATTTAGGGGGGAATGAGTTACGTTTTGCTCACCTGAACCAATGGATCCTAGTGTGTGGCATTGAATCCAAGATGTAATCCCAACGAGATGCCCATTTCAAATTGTTGTCTTCCTGAAAGATGAAATTTATCCATCAGTGAAAGCTCCTTGAAAAACTCTCTATCTAGCTTCCCTCAATGGCAACCATTAAATGAATCACAAAAAGCTAAATGAGTCCCAAAAAGCTAAATGGGGTTTTTTACAATATCACATTTTACATTTATCCACACCGTGACAGATCCTCAAACTAATTGGGCTTTTACAAGATTACATTTATAATAGCACATTTTACAGTTACTCATACTGTGAAAGTTCCTCGAAAATCCACTCTCTTCTTATCTCCTTCCTATAATGATCATCTCTCCTTCTTATAATGATCACATCTCTCTCTGATAAAGTTATTTCTCAGAAGCGGGAGTCTACTTCATTTTTGTTTTCACTTTTTAATACTGAGAGGGCGTTCATCAGTCCGAAGGCTGTTTTGAGGGGCCTTCCCTACAGCATAACTCTCCTGCATACTGCATAAGATTTACATTCATCCATACCATAAAAGATATGGATAATAAACCTCTCTCTATCTAATGAACCTCTCTCTATCTAATAAGCCTCTTTCTATCTAATGAACCTCTCTCTATCTAACGAACCTCTCTCTATTTAATAAACCTCTCTTTATCTAATAAACCTCTCTCTATCTAATGAACCTCTCTCTATCTAATAAACCTCTTTCTATCTAATGAACCTCTCTCTATCTAATGAACCTCTCTCTATTTAATGAACCTTTCTTTGTCTAATGAACCTCTCTCCATCTAATAACCCTCTTTCTATCTAATGAATCTCTATCTATCTGATGAACCTTTCTCTATCTAATGAACCTCTCTCTATCTAATGAACCTCTCTCTATCTAATAAACCTCTCTCTATCCAATGAACTACACTCTACCTACCTTCCTTCTCAAAAGACCAGGTCTCAAAAATAAAAACTGAAGCTTTTAGACCTCACAGGAAATAATGATAGCCCGCATGAAAGCGTCAAAGAGAAAAAAAGCAGCCAGAAAAATAAATGCTACAAAATGAACAGGAAACAAGTCCATTATAAATATAAACATAATTAAAATAAACAATAAACAAGTCCTAATAAACTGTCAAAAAATCTTTAAAAAATATATCTACTCAACAGTTATCCTAAATTGTCAAATTTTTAATGTGGACAGTTCTGAACTTAGTCCATAGCAATGGAATAGTTGATGTATGTAAAACAACAAATAAATCCTCTTATAATATCATTTCCTTAACTCTTTCTAAAAATGATTATTATTGACATACCTCATAAGTAACACTGTACGTATACTTGATTTTAACTTCCCCTTCTTTAGGAAGATTTCCAGAAATGCCTTTTGCTGCAGTGGCTTTGGAGCAAGAATCTGGTCCAGTGTGATCCACGCTTTAAAAATAAAACAACATTTCAAAGTTAGAACCTGCCACTAGAAAACAGGTTATTGAAAATCTTTGTTTCTTGACATTTTGGCACATTATATGGAATTAAGCTGAGGAAAAACAACATTTTAAAGTTAGAACCTGCCAGCTAAGAAACAGGTTTTTGAAAATCTTAGTTTCTTGACATTTTGGCAAATTATATGGAATTAGGCTGAGGTATACTGCAAATGGTTAGATGAATTAAATTAACTGTTGTAACCAATTAACTAGAGCTCCCTCGCAGTAAATTTCATGTAAGTAAATTTTAAGTAAATTCATTTACAGAAAAGGCAAATAGCTTTAGAGCAATGCAAGACTGCAAATTAGCAAATATAATCTACAATTTTCTTAGAAAAATCAGCTTGCAGTTTCTTGTAAGTCAGATTTTTAGTGGTGATTTTTTAATCACATAAGTTATGAAATAAATACTCAAATCAAGGTAAAGATACTGGTTTATCACAAACAAATAATCAAAATAATCAAAATAAACACTTTATTACTCTCTCGAAAGTCTCAAACAAGATACCGATATAAACTTCGTATAGACGATATGGACAATAGAGGCAATATAGATGTCTCAAACAAGATGGAATTTACTTCATTCTACTACCTTCTAGGTACAACTTTAGCTGACAACAAACGAGCTCCTTCCCATTCTTCTCCTTTGCCACTGTGGTACTTGATATGTATGTCGACATGATTGAAGATGTAGTAGGTATTGGCTTGGTTGAATTTATTCTGCAATAACAATATCAGTGTTGGTTCTTTTGACAATTCACGGGAAAAAGGTTAATGATAGTTAATGATATTCAGCAGTTAATTTTCCGGGCAGCTAGGGCTTGTGAACATTGCAAGCACAATTCCTGGACATCTATAAGATGGGGGTGGGAGATGATATTCAGAAGTTAATTTTCCGGGCAGCTAGGGCTTGTGAACATTGCAAGCACAATTCCTGGACATCTATAAGATGGGGGTGGGAG
>JAYJMH010026790.1:0-18065 GCA_036873815.1 Phacellophora camtschatica
AAAGGGGCGTGGTCCCAAAAAAATTTTCGCCTTCGGCGAAGGGCAGGACCAGCTCCGCTGGCCCAGCTTCGCCACTGATTGACAGTGTGTCTATTATAAACCCAAGGTGCTTCATTTTTTGAACAGGTTTTGTAATCGATAATCCCAGATTAATACAAAACCCAATCCTTTAAAAAGTTGCATTTTTTCTGATACATTTTGACAACAATTTGAATAATCTTGATCGACAAGAACACTGTCGTAGATATAAACCCCTGAGAGATTTATTGTTGACCTTAAATAAGCAAAAGGGGCTTTCAGAATTTTTGTGAATGACCTTGGGGCCTCGGAATAGACATTTGGTAAACGAACATATTGTAAAAGTTTTTCTTGAAAGTAAAATCTCCTTCTGATATAGTTATGGAATAGTAAGCATCTGATAAATCTAAGGATGCCATGAAACAACCTTCTGTCAAAAGGTCTAGAGCTGTTTCAAAGGATTCCATTTTAAAATGACGATTATCTACAAATTCATTTAATTCCTTTAGTAGTTTTCTGCCGTAAAAAGACAATGGAAATAAATTGTAATGGGATTGGCGAAGCTTGCGCAATTACTCCTTTTTTAACAATTTATTAACCTCCCGTGTCATATATACCATATATACCGGACACAAAAAGGTATCGGCGTTTGCTACAAAATAGACCATGAATAAAAAAAATGGTTCAATGATATTCAGGGATTCCGGAAGCATCTTAGGGTATTGGGGGGCAGACATTTCCTGAAGGGCATTTTCTGCTCCCCATATTTCACGACCCAGGATTCCAGAATGCCAGAACCCAGACACTGATATTGATATTTTGTTATGTAAGAGAGAATGGATATTTCGAGATTGGTTAACGGAGAATTTTCCATTTTGTTATCTAAATTATTAATGATTATTACTATTATTTTCATTTTTATCATTCTCATTATTAATAATAATCTTGTTACCATTATTAGTAATGTTATATTATTTTTATATATAAGGAGTAAATTGCGAAGAAATAATTTGCTAACTATTACTCTAAACTGCATAATATGCGGATGTCATATGCTCCAAAATAGTTATACCATAAATTTTTTTCTCTCCAGAAACAAACCTAATACACAATTCTTTTTCAATCTAAGGAACCTTCCCTGGGAAGCTTCTGAGGCTGGATGAGCTCTTTATTATTTTTGTAAATGAGACTCAAAGTTTCATAGGTCTACCTTAAGTTCGTTTTTTAGACAAATACGAATCATCCACATGTTTATATCACTCTACAACCCTGCATACGACTTAAAACTTTACAATAAATATCTGGTGAGTTTCTGAAGAATCTCACATTGGAAATTGGAATAAAGAATATAGTTTTTATTTTGCAAAATGGAAGCTTCCTTTGACCAACTTTATATGTATCTAACTGAAAATGACGTTAATTATGTAGTATAGGTAGAGCAGTCTCAACCACCCCTGAATAGATCATCAACATGACTAAATTATTTATTGTTTACAACATTTTTTAGAATTTGTGAGAGTTGTATGATTTAACTTCAATCTCGATGGATGCATGTTCTATGAGTTTACATATTTCAAAAGCATCAAGAGGATGAATTAATGGAAAACAAGACTGTCACTCATTGAGGGTGATGAGCCATTAAGATGAGGGAACACTCTAGTTGCACTAGAATCTAAAATATCAAAGTGAAAGTACAGTGTTTTTTCATATTCATAAGTTTCAATTTTTCTATGTTCAATGGCTGAGCAGTTCCTTCAGGCTGCTTATATCTTTGACATTATTTTTTATTTTTCCTTCTATTTTCTTTTCTTTCTTTAATTCTTTATTACTATTATTGTTAATCCCAATGTGCTCTGCTTAACGACAAGGTATGGTTGCTAAGAATTACTTTGCTGCCTTTGAATCAGGGCCAGGGCTGATTTGAATGGGTCACTTTCACGATCAAGAGACATTGAGCTACGAAAGCTCTCTTTAGTTTTTACTCACTTATATTTGTGTAAACTGTAGACTAAAATATTGTAATTAAGTGAATATTTGTAATAAATGGGCTAATTTTGAAAATGGCATGGGTCGCGACCACCAAAACCCTCTCTTGTTTCTTACCACTCTTTCTCATGAACTGACTATAAATCAAATGTTACCTCCGCTGGTTTAAAACATGTAAGTAAGTTTTTTTCTTTTCCATGAAGTTTTCGTCAAAATGTTTTGACTTCTATCAATGTGCGGGTATGCCTCTCTCTCCAAAAAATAAAAAGGAAGTGCAGGCCAGAGACAAATTAAACAATTAAAAATTAGGGGCAAGAAAAAGGGGCACATGATAACGCCCATGCTGGGATAGTTTTAAGGCTACTTTTTTGAAAAGAGTACATTACCAAATGGTAGGGGGTGATGACCCTTCCTCTCCCGGTTATTGTGTGAGGGGGTGACAGAGGGTCCGTGGTACCGGTACCACATGGTACTAAACTGGCTAAGTTTAGAGCTGTGGTACCAGGTTTCATCTAAATTTTAGGCAGTGGTACCAGGGAATCACGTTATTCTTAAAAGGTGACCCCCTTTATTTTGGCTTAAAGCAAACACTGTCAAGACCTTAAACCATTAATGCAACCTTCTCCTTATCTCGCAAATCTTCGCTAGAATGCCTATCTTTATGAATGAAAAGTCGGGACTCTTGCAGAGACCCAAAGATAAATAAGACTCTTTCAGGGGCCCAGAAAAAAACAGAATCTATACAGAGGCCTAAATATAAAAAATATTCGATCTATGCAGGGGCCTTAAATAAAAATAAGACTCTATGGTGGGACTCAAAAAAAATACGCGGCAAGGCACGTTAAAAAATTGCCAAATACAGACATATGTAGACCAAGGCTACGAAATTTAAACGTTCCTTTAATGTATTTTCAGGAGGATTGAAGCATAAGAACATTTTTTTTTTAATTTAGAGGCCCCATCAAGACATCGGTCCTGTGTAGATTGCCCCCTTTTCCCTCTTTGCGTTACTAGAAGTCAGAAGCCAAAATTTTCCTGTATCGAATTTCCATCAACCGTAAAAGATCAAACAAAATTTATTTTATTGAGGGTCTTCGCATTTTCTTTTTCTGCAAAATGTATTATTCTTTAAGTGCATTAGTGTCTGTTATAAGTGTGGTAGTGTCTGTTAAGAAACTTATTAAATTTTCTTGACTTGATTTGTTAATTGAAAAGACAAAAGAAATTTACAAGTTTTGCAAAACGTAATTTTTAACATGATTTTTAACATTAAATAGCATTTTCCATGATTGGAAGGGGGTGAACCACCCCTAAACCCTCTAAAAGGGACGTCCCTGCCAGGGCCAGATCTTTCCAATGACCCACGTCAGAATGTAGGATTGTTTTCTGTGATGTTACTTGTTACAAAGTAGAATTCACTTTTCAAAAAGTTGGACTGCAGTTTCCTATATTTTGCTATATCAAATCCATTGCAATTCATATAATCAAAGCTTCTGCTGACATAAACTTTGGACCTATCCAGAATATTTTGGGCCTTTAAAGTAACTAAATAATACAAATAATTTTGCCAGAATATTTGAGACCCGCAAAGCCTGGGGTCATGGGCACAGTGCCAATGTGTCCAATCGACAATGAGGTATTGTCTATAGCCCATTCTTATATTTTCTTATATGGATTTTATATTTTCTGTAATTTAAAATAAAAATATTTATTGTAATATTTTTTTAGGAAATGAAGCCTCTTGTATATCAGTCTTTTGACTGAAGTGTTACCTAGTTTTCAATGAAAAATGAAATGAAATGAAACACTATCAACTAACTGCGCATGTCAAGTCGGTAGATTTAAAATGTATCACCACATCACGAGAAAAGTGCAAGAGATAGACATAATAAAATATCCATAATGATAATCACAGGTAGTTATTATAAATTCTACCACACTGCTTTTTACTTTTTTCGCCTTGCTGTGCTTTTATTTATCTGAAATATGTAAAAAAGTTCCATTTGCAAATTTATTAAATATAGGAGATGAAATCTTCAAGTCTGTGAGGTCTTTTTCTGTTCATTATCCATTAACATAATTGTAGTTGGTAACAACATATGTATAGACTTGGTACCAGTACCATTTCTTTTGGTACCAGGTTCTACCATTTCTGCAAAATGTTATACCAGGTACCACCCCTATGGGTACCACCCCTATGGTACTGGATGAATGATTTTATGCAGCATTGTCTTGAAACTTAGGACCTTCCCTAAAATTACTTACGAATATGAATGAAACTGTGAATAAGTTATCCTATTTAATGTGCCTAGCCGGCGGAAGTCTCGAGATGACTTGTTTCCAGCAGGGGACACGGGTTATGCATAACCTTTCAGTTTCAGGCACATACACTTGCTATTCTCGCAAGGTATCAGGGCGACCCCGGTCCTTCCTCTCGATGTGACCACACCTCGTAGAGTGAAAGTAATTGAAATTAATGACATGCGGTTATTTGTGCCAATTTATTTTTGTGGCAATTTCTGTGTTGTTGTTACTCCGGACCATTATTTCATTTGATTTTCATTTATTTATTTCGTCGTTCTTGCACTATCAATTTTTGTGTGAAAATATGTGTGTTTCCCTTGACCCCCAAAATATTTTAACAATTCCTTGCTTTGAAATGCTCCCAAGTAAAGAAAGAGAAAATATTTGCGTTTAATTGCTACCATGGCCCTTGTTTATTTGTTCGTTATTTTTAGGTGTCAATTAGCGATTTTCTTGGCACGCAATGGCCATTCTTTCATTTGTTTCTCGTTTATTTATTGTTTTTCCTTGCAAATAATAATTTTTTCGTTCTTGCATTCGTTCTTAAAGTTATAAATTTTGTTTCATTTCTTCAAAGATTCTTTATTTTTATCCTTGTAAATATTGTGTGGATATTTAATTTGCGGTGTTTCTTATTTGTATATTTGTTCGTTCTTGCAAATATTAATTTGTTTTAGGCAGTTAGCTTCTTTGTTTTGTTTGTAGTTCAGTTGTTTTTTCTTGTTTATTTATTTTTTGTTCTTGTGAATAATTATTTTTTCGTTCCTGCAAATGGATTAATTTTCTTATATTTATAAATTTTGTTTCATTTTTTCAACGTTTATTTGTTTTATCCATAAATATTATGTGGAATTTAAATTTGCGGTTTTCCTTGTTACCCCCCCCCCCCGACCATTTTTTCATTATGTTGTTTTTTATTTATTTCTCTGTTATGGCATTGTTTCTCGTTTATTTAATTTTTTGTTCTTTCATTCTATACACGCCTTGCTTTTATAAATTTGGGCTGTTCTTGGGTTTTTTCATTTGTTTATCATATATTTATTATTTTGATTTTTTTGTTCTTGCGACAATTATTTCTGAACCCCTAGGATCGTTTAATTTCTATATCGTTTCATTAATATATTTGTCTGTTCTTGCTATGAATTTGTTTATGGCAATTAGCATGTTTGGTGTTGTTTGTAGTTTATTTGATTTATAAATTTGATTTTTGATTTGTAAATTTGAAGTCGGGAGCGAGGAAGAGAATCGAAAAGTACCTGAGGAGCTGCTAAATGCACGGAAGCGGTGCGTGACGCCTATTGTTTGGCTGGCAAAATCATACAGATTCCAAACTCCCGTAGATAGGGATTTTAGTATATATGATAACTAACTAACTAACTAACTAACTAACAAGGTAGGTAGGTAGGTAGGTAGGTAGGTAAGAAGTAAGTAAGTAAGTAAAAAATAAATAAATAAAGTAATTAATTAACTAATTATACCATCTTTACAAATCGAATTGGAATCTCATCAAGACCAGTCGATATGTCATTGCGTAACAGTTTCAATTGCTTTAGGACATTCTGATAGCTGGTACGATGGAGGTGAAAACAATCAGAATTATCATCTTTTTGAGTTTCTGGTAGACTGTTAATAAACTGGCTAGTTTCATTTCTTGGAATAGCCTTCTTTTTAAGTGTGACACTGGCAATAGTTGCGAAATATTTATTAAGCTCAGCAGGGTTGAACTTAGCGCGTTTTGCTGGTGGATGCAAGATACCATGGATTATTTTCCAGACCTCTTTCGGGTTGTTTTTCGAAAGAGCCTGGCGATAAAAGGTGGACTTGGCTCTCCTTACAGCCTTTTTTATTGCACGTTTGGTTTCTTTAAATTTGTCCCATATCGATGGATTTTGTGACTGATGAGCTTCAGAGCGGCTTATGTCTCGTGAATTTTGCAGTTTCTTGATTGCAGGATCATTCATCTAGGGTGCAGGTGGTCTGGTTACCTTTATTCTCCTGATTGGGGCATGTTTATTGATTACGTCGAGTAGAAGATCATTAAAGATTCTCAATTTTTCATCAGGATCAGAGACACCGTAGTCTACGCAAAAGGGGAGGCATTTTACGTCTTTGACGAATGACTCTTGATCGAAAGACTTCTCATTCCGAATCAGCTGATATCTTGGCTCGTACTTAGGCAGTCGCACGTTAAGAAGAGCATAGGGACCGTCGTGATCACTGACATCGTAACAGCGCAGAATATCGGTGCATTTTACAAGTTCTGGATTGCTTATTAATATGTGATCAATTAAGGTAGCTGAATTTTGAGAAATTCTGGTTGGACTCTTTACTACCTGTGTGAGATTGAATTGCTTTAATAAACCTTGGTAATTATGGCAATTCGTATCTGGGGAAAGTAAGTCGATGTTCATGTCTCCTGTTATCATTATGAGACCGTCCCAGGTAGTTTTTATATATCCAATCGTATCCTCGAATTTTTCAAGCCAATCGTTGAAAGGAAGCAGCTTTTCTGAACGATAAATGACACCCGCCAAGAGCCGACTATTTTTATTTTTCCCAGGTAGTTCTACCCATAAATGTTCCAAATCAGGCATTCTATTTTCGATGTCTTTCCTGCGTTTAAATTTTATTGTGTCCTTTATATAAAAACCGACTCCTCCACCTCGCTTGTTATCACGGTTGTTATATAGGAGTTCATACCCTGGTATTTGAACATAGTCAAGGAGCATTTTGTTCTGCCTTAGCCAGGTCTCAGAGAGCGCTACTACGTCAAATGGGTATTTGGCCAAAGTGATATAGAATTCATTGAATGTGGATACAAGGGGCTGAGTGTTGAGGTGCAAGAATTTGAGAAGATTTGCCTTGTTTTCAAGGTAGCTACATGCTTGTCATTGCTCATATCATCCAACATGTCTTGTTCAAAGCTTTCATTGCTGTCACAGCTACTCAAATCAAGGTCTTTTGCATAGTTAGCGAATGGGAGAGCCCTGTGTAAGCAGAGGTAACATGTGTGAATCAAAGATCGAGTTGAGTGCTTGAAAGATAAATCCAAGCAGACAGAGTGTGATGCGGAGCGGCAAAATTCGCAAACACAGATAAAGGAGGACTTTGAGATCTGGAAATATTCATGATAAACGTCATCATTTGAGAAATTTTACTGTGATGATTGTTAACATGTAAACTGAATGAAATAAATCAAGCAAATATAAACTATTATATCAATTAGGACGTGATCTATCGATGATTGTTAATGTAAAAGATCCTATGATTATGCATGTCCGAATCCTTACATTTTTCATCGATGGCAATTATGCTTATTTATTGTATTAAAGTTTTGTCATTTATACTTTGCAACGACCAACAATACACTTATGGATTTACAATCTAATTTTCAGTTATCCCATTTTTGTCGAGATAAACCAGTTAATAAACACAATATCCTGATTTCAGATCATCACCAAAAAGCCACAAAATATGTAATATTAAGAATCTTTTGGGAGGGGGGCTCACCATAGGATTCGGCATCACAGCACTCACTCTTGTTGTACCTGGCGTGCTAATAGGTGACCTATAAAATAACAATGCTAATAAAAGTGTGAAATTTACTGCTTTAATGAATGGAACAAAACATATCGGTATAGAAAACTAGCATATTTGGAATCGTCATTTATCATTAATTACTGGCAACTCATTTCACTTATTATACGCCCACAATTGAGTCAAAAATTAAGAGAAAAATGTTTGAAAACTGGATAACGATATGTTTAAAAAACTATAGTGCAGATTTTATGACATAACAAAAAACAATAGTGCAGATTTCATGACATAACAAAAAACTATAGTGCAGATTTCATGCCAAAACAAAAAACTATAGTGCAGATTTAAAACAAACTTTTCTCAACTAACAACAGCTTTTTCAGTAAAAATGTTATTTTCCAAAATGACAAACGGAAAACGAACACCAGAATCCCCCCCAAATTAATTACATTCTTTTAAGCTATTATGCAAAAGCTCTGGTTTGATGGTGATGCATAATTTCAACTTCGAAAGTTAATATCTCAAGTTACTAGGCACCAAAAACGTCAAACTAGGTATTTTTGATTAAGTTAATAATCAATGAATAACAGCAAAAAGAACCGTAGCATTTTAGGTAATATTGTTGTTGTTAGACTCAATCAAACCCGTAGTTTTTTTTTTGGGACACCCGGTATAGTGCAGATTTCATGACATAACAAAAAACTATAGTGTAGATTTCATGACATAACAAAAAACTATAGTCTAGATTTCATGACATAACAAAAAACTATAGTGCAGATTTCATGACAAAAAACTATAGTGTAGATTTCATGACATAATTGATGACATGTAACAAAAATAAAAACAATTTCTGCATTTGACTTAATCTTTACACAAGTGCAGAAAAAGAAAGTTTTACGATTGGTAGAAAAATTTAATTTTGCTAGAGCCACTTCGCTCATTGCCGCCACTCGCCCTTTACCACTCAACATTGCCGCCACTCTCCAATTTCTCGATAAATTCGCAAAATCTGAGCAAAACATTAGAGGTATGAATTGGTTGGAGTCATTAAGATGTTTTGTGTCTATTTATCTCAAATTTATCTTTTCATAAGTGCTGTGAAAGATTTTATTTTATGTTTTAAACCAAGGCGATAACGTGGCGGTGATGGTGGGCGAGAAGACTCTAGTCATTCAAGTATTAAAATCTTTTTAATTACCCGGTACAAAACAGACCCTTCCCAGAAATCAGAAAGTTAATATGTTCTTGATATCTCCTAACACCTCATCTCCAAGAGAAAAAACGTGTAAACCTCAACTTTGCAAGATCACCGCAAAAATCTAACAGGCTTAACTACGAGCTCAAAAATTAATTTCTTAGTATGGTGTAACAAAAAGATTGGTATACCATGAATAATACTCACGTAGAATGTGCTACTTCATATGTCGTTAGGTATGGACCCTGAAATAATGAAATTAATTAAAAGTTTACAATCTTACATTTGGTGTTTAACAAAATTATTTGCGTGGTAATGATAGACATAATTATTAAAATTATCTATAAATGAGTTGTTTCTAGTTTCTTCGTTTATTATTTCAATTTTTATTTTAAACACCCCAAGTTAACTCTCCCAATTTCATTGGCCTTATTTATATCAAGATATCATTCCTATTTGACAAAAATATCAAAGTTCAAATCATCTCATCTCCCCCAGATATCATCTCATCTCCCTTAGATTTTCTTAGACTTTTTACCCGAGTCGTACTCTCTCACCTGAATTGATATTTCACCAGAAAAACTCCTAAAAAACCGTTTCAAAATCGAGCCACTTTAGACAACATCGGTGTGGGTGATTCCAGTTCCGCAAAATACCCCTAGTTGGTCAGAATTTTGTTCAGAATGCCGCTTTATATATGCTTTTGTTAATTTTTTTGTCATCCAGTTACAGTTGGGAAAAGATTGTGGTGCAGCATTCGTTCGTGCATTTTATACAATTCATTTTGGACAATTAATCTTATCATATTGACTATGATTTTTTACAATTCTTTTTGTACAATTCATTTTGTACAATCAGTGAAGCATGTACAGGATGTATAGAGTGTCTCGTATCCCAAATAATAGGAAAACTTCAGTATTTCCAAATTTTGAATTTGATAAAGGCATTATTTTGGTTAATAGTCAGACTCAACAATGCGAAATAAAATGAGCTTCTTCAACGGTGCCTGTAATCTACTGACGTCAGCACTTTCCTCCTCACAGTATCAAAAATTTCATCAAGAGTTGAACTGATACACTAATTCTATCAGAGCTGAATCGGTTTGTAATTCTCCTAACACTCCTAAATTACGAAGATGGTTGGCCTTTTCAAACATCAAACCAGATATGGGAGAAACATGAGAGAAACGACAAAAGTCACGAAGCTGCCACGATGGCGTGTGCGTGGCAGGCCTTCGCGTCTTTCCGCGTTCATTAACAAGCATAAAATGTTCAAACATAAATGCAAAACAAAAGTAGGGGCGTATGTAAAAACCTCTTTTATTCTAGGCTTTTCAAATAAACAGCTCTCTTGAAATATTTCAATGCCGGTGAACCACATTTCTTATTCATTGAAACTTTTGAATGCAATACAGTGCAGCAAAAATGTTAAAATTCAGAAAACATTAATTTTTTGGCGGAATGGCTCTGTTTGTTTGTCAGTGCCACTGTGGGAAAGCAGCGAACGCAGGGGCTGATGTAGTTAGTCAAACATTTTCTCAAAAAACTTAAATATAAACACCGATCATGCTAGTTTAACCATATGAAAATATCCATTTTTAATATTTGCTTACTTCGTTGTCACGCCATGCTTTTTCTGCAAAAAAATGAAACCATTTTCAGCAAAAAACAAAATGAAGTTTTAAAAATTACATAATAGAAATGGTGAAATTAAAATATTCAAAGAATAAACGTTTTCATTAATTTAAATGTCAATATTTGCATTAGTAAAATTAGTACAAAATGTAATAAAAATAACGGGTACATATAAAAAAATTGTTTAAAAAAAGCGTTAAAACTTTTTTTCAACCCAGAAAACAAACATTAAATGCAAGTGTTTGTTTTTATGTATGCAAATGTAGGTGAAATATTTACATACTAAAATATCCTAATCCAAACTAATAAAGATTTTTTTTAACTCGACTTACGTACAAATGAATACGAGAAAATTTTGCTAAGTATTACACTTAATACACTTATAGCCAACACGTTAATTAAAATAAATATATATATTTAATTACTATAATAGAACCTTGGTGCTGAGGCCTTTTCTTTGGACCACCATCAGCAAATTTCACCAAAAGTGCTTCGCTACCTCCTACAAAATAAATAAATAAATATATGAATTAATATATTAATCAATTACAAAAAAATAAGAACATAAATAAAAAAAAGCAAAGTACCAAAACAAGAATTTTATTGCTTAAAAACAAAATGTAATTTAGCTATTAATCAATCAATCAATCAATCAATTAATCAAATAATGACCGAATCAGCTAGCCAAAAAATACAGATTAATCAACAAATAACTCTGCCAATTAATTAATCAGTCAATACAAAAGCAATATACCTCCTTGTAAATGCTGGCCACATAATTTAGCAATAATACTTTCACAGATTTCTCGGCTTTCCATTCTACAAATCGTAAACATTTGTATGTAATTTATCAACATATACACTGGTATAGCTAAGAAACAAATTCTGACTTGTATTTTGTTGTAAAGACTAAACTTAAAAATAAATAACGGTATTTTTAAGACAACAACTTTACCAAAAACAGCTAAATTTAAATGGAAAGTAAATAATAAAACTATGAAAATGTCAATAAAAGCTAAATTAACAGTTAGAAAAAGTAAATAAATAAATAAAATTCATGCAGTTTATTTCAATAATTAGTAAGACCATCAGTTAAAAACTTAATTGCATCACAACGAAACCATATTATGAATTTAGAGATAGTAAATTATCTTCAATCGAAAATCAAAAAAGAAATGAATTGAAATAAGTTGTCATGTTAAATAAAAATAAAAATAACTCGCTGTTATCATTTTCAATTAATTTCGCCTACCCTAAAACTAAAAGAGAAAAGCGAACTGGTATCTAATTCGGGGACTGCGGGCTTGCTGGTATCTCTAACAAGTTTAAGATGGGCAATGGCGGCACCAAGACGTTTGACCATTTCGTGTTCAGTGGTTTTTAACTTTTTGATTTTGGGCAGTTTCTTGTGAGTTCCTTAATTTTTTGGCAAACAAAGTTTCTCATACGTTCCTTCATTAACAGAGCCTTGAGGTCCTTACAAATGTATTCCTTGTTTCATTGCTCAACTTATATCTCTTCTGGCACAAAATGTCCAACTTTTTCCTCTTAGTTTGCGGAGGTTAAATAAATAAAATGCTTATAGTAAGATTTTTTTCTTCCTCTGACTGAAATTTAATTTCTCGGTGAACACTTTTATGCCAGCACGTTTTTCTTCTTTTCTTCATTTTTAAGTTTAGCTCAAAGAATTTTGCAAGCTAACAGCGGCCAAAATTTTAATCAAACAAAACTGAAGGAACTAAAGTGAGGGGTTTCAATGATATTGTGGTCTAATGGTCCAAGATCTAATGGTCTAATGGTCGCAGATCTATTGGTCTAATGGTCCAAGGTCCGATGATCCAGGATCTAATGATCTAATGGTCCAAGATCTAATGATCTAATGGTCCAAGATCTAATTATCTAATGGTCCAGGATCTAATGGTCTAATGGTCCAATGTCCAATGGTCCAGGATCTAATGGTCTAATGGTTCAAAAGCTAATGGTCTAATGGTCCAGGATCTAATGGTCTAATGGTTCAAAAGCTAATGGTCTAATGGTCCAGGATCTAATGCTCTAATGGTCCAATATCTAATGTTCTAATGGTCCAAGGTCAGTAGATAGAACATACCCAAAAGAATTCTTAAAACCTGTTCTCACTTTACAACAAGTTGTTGTGATACAAAGTCAGCCCATGCCCAGCCATCCCTTGGTTTCTAGCTCAAAATCACACAATTAATTATTGAATGAATAAATCAAATCTAAGTGTTGTTGTTATTGAATTAATAGATAAAATCACATCAATGCAGATAAACTAAGTTGTATTTTATTTATTATCTATTATATATTTTTAAGGACTGCCAAATCGCCATACCTTGCAAATCCAACTCCTTTGCTATAACCATTTCCATCCTTTAAAATTCTTGTTGAGATTACTCGGCCATAGACTGAAAGCATTTGCTGTAATTGCTGCAAAAAACATAATTTTACGTGCAAATGCATATTTAACATATTTTTTACACAGTTCATCAGTTAACATCACTGATCCAAAAATAAATAGAAAAGTTAGCTAGTGCATAATGCGTCCTAGTTTTGTGGAAAAAATTCATTGACTGTTGAAATCCTTGTGTCATTTTTCCTCATTACGTATATGCATTTTTGACATTTTAAAAAGATAATGAAAAATTACAATGTTCATTAGTATATATACATCTGTATATATATATATATATATATATATATATATAAATATTGTTTGTATTTTGATGTATATGGTATGTATGTATTATTTCGCCAAATAAAATTTACAATTGTTAAAATCTAAATTAAAGTTATCAAATATTTACAAAGTTTTAAGATATCAAAAGCATTGAAGAATAAATAAATATATACAGTTTTAAAAGATCACAAACCCCTAATTAGAGTGGCAGGGATAACATCAGAAAGGTCGAAAAGACCTTAATTCCGTGATTGTCCCTGTTTATCCTACTAAAAGTGTAAAGAAAGTAAGTCCATTGAATTAGCGGTATATGCTAACTCTGTTTTCGTTTTCAGTAAGTTTTGCATGAAACATTTTTGATCTTATGCTTGAAGGAGTTGTACTATTTGCAGTTTTAATGTCATTGATTCCATAACTTGGAGCCCATGCGTGATGAGCATTTTTGGCCTATATCTTTTTACGAAAGGAAATAGTCAGTTTGTCTTTTGTCAGGCACTGATGAGCAGGGTAAAACATATCTGACAGGTAAACTGGTGAAGTTTCTTTGAAAAATTTGAAAACATTCCCACATACGCATTGCTCCACTCTTTCTTATGTCGGAAGCCAGTTGATCTTCTGAAACTCTTTAGCACTCAGGTGTGCTGTATTTTCCATAATTAAGCAAAAACGGACACAGTTATTTTGGAACGTCTGTATTCTTTTGGAAAGCCTATTATTCAGAGCGGGGTACCACACATGACAAGCATAATTGAAATGTGGTTGCTAACCATTTATTTTTCCGAGTGCTTTGGTTGCCATTGGTTCTCCGGATAATCTCTCATCGAGAATACATCAAAGCTATATGCAAGATATATCCAAGATATGGCATACATATACCGGATGCGCCAAAAATCATTGTTTCTATTTCTAAATTAATAAACGTTATAAACGTTTCTATTGTTAAAAACGTTAAAATTGTAACTAGGTAAATTATCTGTTTAAATAATCCCCACGACCCAATTAAGGGTATAACCACTAAGTAAGGATGGCGGCCAAAATTACAAGAATAATGTAAAAAGCTATATTTAAATTTGTGTGAATTTAAAAAGAAAATGTGTTTATGCCATATACCCTTTATTTACTGTGATACAAAATTTTATCAACTTTTTTATTTTAAAACTTTTTCACAAATGTTTATTTAAAAACTTACATTTTCATCGATAGTCTTTGGTAGATTTGAAAAGTATAAATTAGTTGGATCCTGTTCTTGTTGCTTGAAAAAAAAGAAAAAACAAATAAAAATAAAATGATTGCTTCCATCAACGAATTGGCTCCAGTTTTATCTAAACATGTTACACTATAACCATCGTTCTATTATATGTGGTTTCAACTCTTCAACTTAGGCATTTATAATCTAACATATTATTAAACATTTCACCCCAGGAAGAGCCATATGGCCCATTGACAAACAGCTTAATACGTCATATTTTCAGGAGGTAAAGAGGGTAGAACTTTACATCAATTTGAGATATTTTCAAGGGAGTTTATCATATAATTTAAGTTGGTTTGCATGTGCCACCCCTTGCAAAATAAAACTTGCGTAGGATTTAGCAGAAATAAATCTGGGCGTGAAAGTGATAAGTTTTTAATAGTGGCTAACATGTGTAAAAAGGCTAACATGTGTAAAAATATTATTTCTCTTCACTTTTATCACAAAAAAGCCTGGTCTCTGCAGTGATGATACAGTAAAAGCTTTTTAAGATTACACAACTACTTTATCAGCAGGAAAAAACATACTCTAGCCATTTGTGCTTGTACACCCTTGCTTTGAAGTGCGGCTACAGCCCGCTGTGCCGAGTAAAGACTATCAAAATCTACAAACCCATATCCTAAAAGAAAACAAAAGGATCACAAAATAAAATAAATTTAAAAAGAATACAACAAAACTAATACTAAGGCAAGTTTAAAACTAGTAAAATTCTATATTTGCTTCAAAATAATTCCTCCAAAATAGAAATAATATTTAGTTATCCTTACCTAAACCAAGAAAGATTTGATCGACAAATCAACCAAAAAGGAACATTTAAAACGGAAGCCCAGATTCCACGTAATTGTTGTAGGTTCTGTGTAGATTTAGTTCTAAGCTGTGTGATTGTCATCACAAACACAAATACGCAAGAAAAATATAATTTTCGCTCTTATATTGTATAACCTAAAATTATGCTACAAGACTTATAAACTGTGCCCGCCAAAGACTCAAAGCACGCATCAAGCCAGTTAAGTACGTTTTTTTTTTCAGTGTAAGACTCGGAATCTATAAAACCAGACAGTAATGACAATGTTCTCATGCCGTTTTAATTTTGTAACTTGCCTAATGTTTTGTTTACACCCATATCTATTCATTCTACCAATATGAAAATAATAATACTTTCAAATTATACCAGTTAATGATGATTATTAAACAAACAGTCGGATTTAATTGCTGCAAAATAGATACATTTTTGGGCTCCTTTCAAGTTCGCGTTTTTGACGCACTTTTTATCCATTTTGTTTTAATCTTTCTATTTATGAAATTTATTTGTTTTCAATAAGATTAGCTTTAAAATTATGTTAGGATGACATCAAAACGTCGCTCAAGATTTAATTTACCATCGCTAAGTTTCATTTTGAAATGCTAAATATCTTTTATAATAATATATAATATCTTTTCATTTTGAAAAGAAAAATATTCTTATTCGGGAAGGATCCAGGGATAAAATTTACAAACCTTTACATTTATTTGTATCTTTATCTAAAATAGCTTTTGTAGAAATTATTGATCCATATCTGAAAAAGAGAAACATTTATGTCCGATAAACTGTTCGAAAACGCCATTCTACAAAAGTAACCAAATAAAATTATTAAAAAAACATATAATCAACATTCATGATAAATTTGTTTATTTCATTTTTTATCTCATTTTTATTTCAAAGGTCTGAAAAACGACAGAACAACGAAAAAAGCTGGTAGCCTTGGAAATAAAATAAAAAAATTCTGTCTTGGGAATGAAATAAAAAAATTCCGTTCACGCTGATTTGAAAACGCAACTTACTAAAGTGTGATACACATTCTATAAACACGTGTTAAACTTTATGTGATGTGACATTCTATAATTCAATAAATATGTGATAAACATTATGTAATGTGATATTTTATAATTATATAAACACGTAATAAAAATTATGTGATGTGAAATTCTACAATTCGATTACCTCAGGATAAATTTTATGTGATGTGACATTCAATAATTCGATAAACTCATGATAGACTGTATGTGATGTGACATTCAATAATTCGATAAACTCATGATAGACTGTATGTGATGGGGCATTCTATAATTCTATAAAAATATGTGATAAACATGTGATGTGATATTCTATAATTCTATAAACACGTGTTAAACATTATTTGATGTGAAATTCTATAATTCAATAAATATGTGATAAACATTATGTGATTGTGATGTGAGATTCAATAATTCTATAAACACGTGAAAAACATTATCTGATGTGACATTCTATAATTCAATAGATATGTGATAAACATTATGTGATGTGATATTCTAGTTCGGCCTAGACCCAATGGAATAAACAAAAATAATCTCGTCAAGATTCCATGCCGTGCCAGTATACTACCGTTTAGGCAAAATATACGATTCTGTAATGTAAACACCAGATCGATAAAGAACAAATGTGATGGATTCCTGGATTATATAATTTCTAATAAGATTGATTTATGTGCGGTTACAGAAACATGGCTGACACAAAATGATGATGCAGTACGGGCAGCATGTCAACCAGAAGGATACACCTTTTTGGACCATGAAAGATTAGCAGGCCGCAGAGGTGGCGGGACTGCGGTTTTGTTTTCAATTGCTATGAGTATAAAAAAACTTACCGCAGGAGAAAAAGATTCATTTGAATTCTCAGAATGGCTAGTGACCAAGGATAACTTTGTAATAAGGTTATGCATTATTTACAGACCACCATACTCTGAGCACCATCCTGTACCAGTAAGCGTGTTCTTTGAAGAATTTTCAAAGTACTTGGAACATCTTGCTACATGTCAAGAACCTCTTTTATTAACTGGTGACTTTAATATTCACGTAGAAATACCTGAAGCCCGTTGCTCTGCAAAGTTCTTGGATATATTAGAAAGTGTTGGTCTTAAGCAGCATGTTAATGTCCCCACACATGAATCTGGACACACACTGGACTTAGTGATTACTAGAAATTGCGAAGATGTTGTTGTTGATACCCCTCATGCCACACACTTTATTTCAGATCATGCTTTTGTGCAGTGCCATTTGTCATGTCGGAGACCAACGTTAGAAAAAAAGACAATTTCATTTCGAGACCTAAGAAAGATAGATCTAGACCAATTCAAGGTAGACTTGCAATTATCCCCATTAGGGTTCAAAGATTTACAAAATGAAGTTAAAAATGATCTGGATCAGCTGGTGCTGTTGTATCGTGATACACTATCAGCATTATTGGACAAGCATGCACCCCTGAAAACTAGGTCGTTTGTAGTAAGACCAAACTTACCATGGTTTAATGGCAGCGTTAAAGAAGCCAAAAAAGCAAAAAAGAGGGCGGAGAAAAAATGGCGTAGTTCAAAGAATGAAAATGACAAACAAGATTTTAAATCTAAAAGGAACGAGTTTTTATATCAGCTA
>JAYJMH010026801.1:0-18059 GCA_036873815.1 Phacellophora camtschatica
CCTAGTTGGTATGAATTAGCTACAATATTATTGTAATATAGCTACTATACTATTTCCAACTGTAAAGAAAGAATATATATATATAGTCTATCAAAAATAGTTGGTTTAATGGTGCACCTAATTAGAATTTTTATGTGCAACACATCAAGGCCTCTTTGGCTGATTAAAAAACAGTTGGTGAGCTTAACTGCAGAGTCTGCATTTGTGTACCCAAAAAAACAAAGGCATTAGAAATGTGATAAATAATAACAATCCAAACTTCTCAAGAAGCGCACCTATAAATCTTGTCAAAAATTGGGCACACTCTGCAGTCTGGAAAAAGATAACAAAAAATGACAAATTTGCTCACCCAAAAGTATCAGTTTATGTTCGAAATCTGTGCTTAATTTTTCTGTTGAATATAAATTATCTGGTATGCATTAATTAAACTCAAAAGTATCAAAAAAGATATATTTTATTAATCAGCTGCCCAAAAGTATCAAAAAATTATATTTTGCAAATCAGGTACCCAAAAGTATTGGATCACATAGCAAATTCTTACCCAAAATTATCGGATGGACCCCCCCCCCATATATAAAAAATTCGAGTGACCCCCCCTGGGGTGCAAACTATAACTATAAACAAAAAACACATGGGCACAAGACAAGTGAAGTGGGAATGCCAAATATGGCTTCATCTATATACACGTTGTTGATTGATTGATTGGACCAACCTAAAATCTCTCTCCAATATTTACTCTCTCACAACTACTCCACCCCCCCCCCCCAAATTTTACTGTTTTCCTTCGTTTATAATAATAATACTAAGCTGCGTTGATCATTTTTTGAAAAACTAAATGAGCGAAATTTGCAGCATCAACTTGATGCTGCAAATTTCGCTCATTTAGTTTGAAAAAATGCTAGTTGAACGCCATTTAGGCTACATATTAAACTATACCTACTACTTTTTCAAAGCCAAGAGATTTAAAGTATCGTCATTTCTGCATTTGACACATTTGAGCGCCACTTTCACTTCACTTCTTGTTGTGATAAATTTATGGCATAAACATGTCATATTACTCCAAAATAACTGCAACAACAACAAAGACCCAGACGACTACTGATCACTGATCAGTGAAGTGAAACAGACAAAATAAAATGGAACACAAGTAACAACTCCTCAAGCATGACATAAATTTTAACCACTGCTCCTTCTCAGCAATATCTCATTGAGTTGTAAACATTCATTACTTTTCGTTGCCATGGTTGTTATTCATTCACCTGCAGGGTCATTGCCCACGCATCAATATCCAGTTCATTTCAATTATTTTAATCCAATTTAACGATTGATTTTCAAAGGGCCCCCAGTTTACAAAGAAAATTTACACTAATAATTATTAAGAGGGGGCATTGGGGTTTGCGGTATTGCGGTTTTGACCATATTTTAGTGCGGTATTTCGGAATTTTTGTATTTTTAGTGCGGTATTTCGGTTTTGCAGTACCTTGCGGAGAACGGTTTTTACCCTTAAATAGGAACGGTTTTCGGTGAAACTGACATTTTTGAGCGGTTTTCCGGTTTTAATAATCAAAATAGTGGTGATAGTTTTATTGACAATATTCATATTTTATAACATTTAAATCATAAGTTCAACAACGGTATAGCGGTTTTTAACATTTTTTTGCGGTAATGCGGTTTATGGCCAATTTTTCTGCGGTTTTGCGGTTTCAGTATGTCCCAATAAAAGATAATTCTAACTTACAATTTACTAAAAACCTAACTATATAGACTACTGTATACAAAGAGTCTTTGACTCGCAAAAATCTTTGACATGGTTGCGGGAATCTTTCTTTGTCCATGTGCTCTCAAGTTTTTGAAATTTGATCAACGTTTTTCGGTGTTTTCGAGATCGACAATTTTTTGAAAATCGCTTATAGCGAAAGAACAAGCGTCGAAAAGAATCGCCAAAAATTATTTTTAACTAGTTTAGTCTTTTCGACGTGAATATCAACTTTAATCACTGTAATCCGTGCAGTACACGATTTTTAGTAGATCGTCAAAGATGTTCCGCTTTTTTTTTGGCGCACCCGGTAGTCCAGCTGAGGCATCAAAATTGCTTCTAGCAGCTCTACTTTGATGCTTTGCAACTAATTAGTTTCCGTAAGTCCACAACAACCTCAGATGGATCATCAGTGCCAAAAGTGTGTCAGGAATCTTTCGGCATGTATTAAAAAACTGATAGCTTTAGATACATTGGTAGAAACAGCCTTTACGAGTTAACCTTCCAGTCAAGAGTATTGTCAAGCAAGTAAGTTACCGTATTTAACGTGCCTAGCCCGAGATAATCTCGAGATGACTTGTTTCCAGCAGGGGTCACGGGTCATACAGTTTCAGTTTCAGGCACATACACTTGCTATTCTTGCAAGGTATGAGTTTCTGCGCTTGGCGCAGGGGGACCTCTCTCGATATGACCACACCTCGTAATTCCAAGTTGAACACCCAATTAGTTACGAAACGTCTAGTTCAGTATCTTGAATCTTCAGAATATATTTTTCTTTGGAAATTTTCCTGCCAAAGCTAAAATTTCCTGCCAAAGTTCATACAACCCGGGATGCAATAGCTCCATGTAATCGATCAAAAAATTCAACTCGGTCCCTAATAATAGCTATCAATAGTTATTATCAAAGGTCATCAATTTATTATCAATATTCCTCATTACTAGTCAATAGTTATTAGTAAGTTATAAATATTTATCTTTGGTTGTTAGTAGTTATCAATATTTATATTGGTTACGAGTTGTCAATAGTTATTTCTATAGTTACCAGTTGTCGATAGTTACAAGGAATCGTATTTGAAAGTTCTTTTAAACAAACTTAAAATCTTAAAACGCATAGCATAAGATAAGAAGAATGCACGAATTTAAAAAGTTTTAATTCATATCAATTTTTCTCTTTATATTTTATTGATCTTCAACTTTTCGTTTTTAATCTGTAAAATTGCTCTGTTTCTAAAATGCAAAATTTTATGTTATATTTTGATTTATTCGTAGTCATAATTACTGCTAAATATATTTCGTTATCGTAAATCAAATTTCAACTCCATGAGACATAATCTCAAACGATTTTGCAACTCCACGGTCTCCTTGTGAGAAAGAGGTCCATCACAACGACTGTAAATCATTCTGTAGCAATAGCTCACAACTTTCGATTCTTCGTGTCTAAGAATCCTTAGCAACTGGACGCTGTGAACTGTATCCTGGCAACAGTATCTTATTGAGGCAAGGAGGAGGCACTCAGATTGTAATTCGTTCAACCAAAAGCATAAATCATGTCGATAGCACAATGGATAGAAAATTGGAGGCAAAGGAAATTCGTGTCCATCATCATTGTTCAGCTGAAAGATAAACGTTGCTTGAATAAAATACAATTTTATTTCAATTGCAGGTTTGCTTGAATAAGGGTGAAATCACGAAGGTACAATATAACACAGACCTATCAACCATCGTATATGCAACTGGACATAAATCAACAAAACACAATAAAACTTACTGGGATCTTTAAATCAGCTTTAAAAACAAAACCACAGCTGCTCCAACGAAATCAAAAACAAAAAAACGCCGGCCGTAACAACCGGCTGTTTCTGATTGTTTTGATTTGATTTTTAATAACGATTTTTTTTATTTGATTTTTAATAATCTATAAAGTATAAAGTATTTAATTATATTGTTGTTTGATCATATTTCGTTCCTTCTTAAGCTTAATTACTTCCATTGGAAGTAGTAGGTCAAACTTTATTCTGTTAAAACATAAAGTCGACTAACTTACCAGAAAATCTCGTAGAGATGTTAAAAAAGACTCTTCTTCCCTTGCCCATAACAACCTAACATCATCTATTCCCAACAGGGCCATACACAAGTGATCTACACGTATAATGGTAGCGTAATGCGAAGACGTGTTGCAAAGTGCAGTCCTTTCTTTGTTGTCATCTTGTGATGAAGATACAGCACTACAATTTGCCACAACGACTCCATTAACTGTAATGCACCACATTTCCGATTCTGGATCAAAATACATTTTGTGAGAAACATGCTTTTTCTTTGCATCAAAATATTCAAGCTCGTGTTCATCGAATTCATAATCAGAAAAAATGACTTTTTCATATTTCAAAGATTTTGCGAATTCGCTAGACTCTTTAGTGTCTATGTTAAAATCCGCTTTGTCTTCTTGTGATACAACTACTTCAGGATCAAATGAAAGCCAGGATTGTGTTTGAATATCATTCAAGAAAGTTGGGACTTTAGATGGATCGTAACCTGAAACAGCTTCACTCTCCTTTGTTGCAATAAAATTTGTCGGTTTGCACTGTTTCGAGCAAATCTGCATTTCGCAGCAAGTACCAAAGCATTCTTGTAAAAACAAAATAAACTTCTGTATTAAATCTTGAATTGATAGATAATTTTGGCTTGGTATACTAAATACCATTTCTCTATAAATTGGATACAAATATGGTGAAATATCGACAGTAGAATCAATGAATATTTCACTAATGTGAACAATAGCTTCGTCTAATCTGTTCTGAAATTGTAGACACTTCCAACCATCGTTTTTAAATCCAAATACAACATCAGATCCATCATTAGATAAATAATCATTTTCAGGCAAGCATTTTGATTCTGTGGAGGTACAACAACGAGTCAAGTCTTTCGATTCAAACAACTTTTGAAAATTCTTTGACAAGATGTCGATCGTTGCTGCAAATGGATGCCATGGTAATGTGTAAGGATTAAATTTCTTCAACTTGTTCAAGTAATACTCATCAGCGAATTCAATTAGCAAGTCTGTGTCAGTAACATTTCTACAAAAAATTGATAAAAATTAGTAACTGGTAAAAAATGTTTTTTCTGATGTGCTTGGATTCAATACAGGTCCGGTGTTGAGTGTTGATGAGGCAGCAGGGGCTTGCTTTCCAGTCGGCCAACAAAATTTAAAATATTTCCAAAACTCTTAAATTTACCAGTTTTCTCTATCCGTCAATGCTGCTTAACTCATTGATACTCTTCCAAATTATCTATACTTCCAGTGATCAGAAACTTAAAGAACTGGTACGAATAATTTTCTCAAATCGAAATTTTGGCTATCATTGATGCCTATCAGCCGTATAACGAATAGATTTCAAATGACTTTTATTTTAATTAAATAATTGAAATAAAATTTATTTAAATGTATTCTTGCCTGTTGAAATAAACTCCATACTGTTATTGAGTTAGTAATCTCCTAAATTATTAAAACACAGTGCATGAAACAAACTGTTCCTCTGGAGACCTTCCTCCTTTATTTACTGTATTTTGACCCTGTCCTTCTGTTTGAAATTTCAATTTGTATTGTGTATTTATGTACTTCGTATTCGATAGTATATGTAAGCACGCATATTGTGTAAAGGCCAAGAGGTAGGTACAATTTTACTTCCCACACGGTATGGTAACATGGATTGTGTTTTGTCAATGTGGTATTTCATGAGGTTGAATAAAACCATATTCTCAATGAGAATAATCAAGTCAAACAGGTAATATTTTAAATATATATCAGGTAAGCCAAAAAGTTATTCACAGCACGTTTGAAATATCACCATGATTCGATTTTGTTACCAATATATATTAATTTTGGACAGTTAAGTAGAAAAGGGGTCAATTCTTTTTTACAACATCGATTATTTTGACAATCATTTAAAATCAGTTCAATTGAGTATTTTTATGAGCGACCTGGTTTCGATGCATGTTATCATGCAGTTTCCAATAATCATATAATTAATTTTTAAGTTCATTATGTTAATTGCAGAATGCTTAAATTACAAAATGATTTGAAAGTATAGCTCAAATTTTGGGTTTCTGAGTTGTAAAATTGTCATGTTTTCATGTGACCAAAATAGTAATGGTTTATCAAATAAATTTGGTCTCTTCCATCGTTGCATTAAAAAGTAACTTTTAAAGATTATTAACCAAATCGAGGTGATTTTTCAAAAAGTCTTGGGCTTCAAATCTCAAACATTTTCGTTTAAACCCATCATCCCACCAGAGTCTGATTTTCGTTAATGTCAAAGAAAGGAATGATCGCATGTTTGATAAACAAAATAAAAATCATTCACTGTACCTCAAAAAATTAAACTGATCTCCTTCAATGTGTTTTTTTTTTATAAAAATATGCGTAAGTGAACCTTTACGAATGAAACCACTATGAAGCCTTCCTCTGTATCCTGCTGGCTCATATGATGGAACTTTGATAGCTTCAAATGGTTTTACATTTATCAGGACAAAACCTATAAAAATAATAACATTTAAATAAAAGAACAGAAAACGCAGACCGTAAAACTTTGATCGAGTGCATGGAACAATGTGGACAGCTTTCGTTTGATTTTTATGTTGTTTTTTATTATGTCTATTCGTCATTTTTTGTTGTTTGTTTCCCTATGTTTTTCATTATCTGTTTGTATCTCTGTTTTGTCTTTCAAACCACAATCGCAGTACATGGAAACAAACTACAACATATCAAGGAAAATATAGGGAAACAAACAAAAAGAAATTACGAATAAACACAATGGTAAATAAAATAAAAATCAAACGAAAGTTGCCATATTCCTCTATGGTCCCTTTTGCCAAAATAAAAGAAAATAAAGGGAAAAACAGACACAAAGTAAGATTCTTTTTAACTCAATAACAAATACTCTTATCGTTTTTCTTCGCTATCTGTGGCCTCCCCTCAAACGAGGGCCTCTCGCGAATGAGCACTCACCTTCCAATTTAAAAATTATTGAGTGCCCCAGCCAGGAGGTAATTTGAAGTTTTACGGTATTGATGAGTGTAAGTAAAAACGTTTCTACTGCGCAAAGGATATTGTCGTGCATCAGTATTTGCTGAGACATTTAGCAATTCAGTACTGTGATTAATAAAATATTCGCCATAAAACCATGGACGTTTTTCCAGTATAGCTCATTTTATTTAAATTCCGCAACATAGAAAAAAATTTAATTAAAACAATATAAACAGATGAATACATTATAAAATTACAAAAATATGATTTAATGATGCGATGCGATGGGAGAGCGGGGATCATCCAAAGCTAACCCAAAGGAAACGATGATGCGATGCAAGACCTGTGGATCACTCCTCTTCACGTTTTCCTTTCCACCATCATAGGGTTCTCAGTTCTACTGCTGGCTCCCGCGTCATGTCGCAGCGTGTTCACAAAGCTTCTCCCCCGCCTCATGGTGCCCCCCCCCCCTTGGTTCCCATGAGATGAATTCGCTTGCTGCTAGCTCTGAATGCCTGACCGACACAGTTTCCGGCCAGCTTTATACATCATTCCCGGATTTTCTCTGTCACTCTCGGGAGGTTTTCGTAGAGGTCAATATTATTGGTGTGGTTCTTCCGACGGACACCGAGCGTCATCCGCAGCATTTTCATGTGTATACACCATCAATGACATCAATAACTTTCTCTTGGTCTACTGTCAATGTCCATGTTTTTCAGACTCATACAGCAGCACTGACTCAGCGGTCGCTACAAACAGACGCCTCTTGATTATATTTTTCATCCCTGATTTCCAAATATTTTTCATGCTATGTAGTGCGCTCCTCCAAGAGCACTCCTGATCTTCAGATCTTGCTCAATTGACGCTATCCATGCACAATGTTGGGTTAGATATTAAACATTGTCCTTAATGTTGGGTATATACTAAAATTTGAACATTGAAGATGGGTGGGTTTATAAAATCCAGTCAATTCCCGTCCGAGCGTGGGACTGTCCCAACAGAATTGGTTACACTCTTGTTCATCGCCAATATTTTTTCGGCATTGAGTTGGAGCCCGATCTTCTTGCATTCCTTCTACATCTCTGCTAAAAGCTTTCTTGAATTTTCCGTTGTGTCCGAAACCAAGCTAATGTAGTCTGCAAAATCCAGATATGTGGTCATGACACGACTGGGTGTACTCTGCGACTCTTCCTCGGTATCAATGTGAAGCGTAGCTTCTCTTCTCTCGTATTTATTGGCATCTTTAAAGCGTGGTCAAGAATAACAACCAAGAGAAAGGGGACTAATAATCTCAAATAAAGGATAACGCCAGGTAATCTCAAATAGCGCCGTCACAGGAGATATGACCATTGCCAGAGTATTGGAGTAGCTTACGCCAATCACCTTCATTAACTTCTCTGCAGCACCATATGCTTGCTGTACGCAGGCTAAATGCTTGGAGTAAGTACGCCAATCAGCTTCGCTCGATGTATGGAATCAAATGCGTTTTTAAATCTATAAAGGTGATCACAGCAGACAGATTCCGTTCGTTGACTACATTCATAATCCTCCTTAATGTTAATATCTGTCCGGCCCTTTGTGCTCTTCTGGCGAAATCCATTTCGGAAAGTCTTTAGTAGAAGCTCTAGGACAGGCCTGAGACAATTGAGCATCACACCACTCTGTTGTAGGTTTTAGCAACAAGCAAACTGAGAGCAATACCTCTGTAAACATCTGTGTTGGTGAGGTCACCTGCTTTGGGTACTGGTACAATGTTGAGTGTGCTCCAAGAATCGGGTAGTTCACAGGATCTATAAGCTACGTTGATAAAATCGAGTACACTTGTTTCCAGAGATACATACTTCCGAACTTCTGGCATTACTTCCTCTTCTCCGCATATTTGATGCTTGCATTATAGCCTTTATGTCCTCTTCCATCATGAATTGACTGTCAGGTATAGATAAATCATAGAGGACTGGAACTATGGGCTCAGTTTCCTCTTCGATCTCGAGAGGATTACCACGAATATTTTCGAAGTGACAATACCAGGTATTTACATGGTCTTCTAAATTTTTTCCATGGATCTTAGCAGACTGCGACTATTTCCTGCCTGAAAAATCGTTGACTAAGCTTCCAGCTTTGTCCATACCTCTGAATATATGCTTCTCCAACCTCTTTTATCTTAATAGGTTAACTCTTCTTGCTCCACTGTTGAGTATGTTTGGCACACCTCATCTTTATTTCATTTGTATTTCTATGTGAAACCTATTCCTTGTTGATTGGTGATAAAAATTCTTATATGCTGCTTTCCTCTCCTCTTTTGCTTTAGTGATACTGGAGTCTAAACACTGCTCCTTCTTTCGAGTGTTAGGGATATTCTGGAGAAATTTCTCAGCTGGTTGCTTATAGTCTTCAAAAAATGGCTGATTGGACTCGTCCTTCTTATCCTTGTGTTGCACATGAAATATGTTCCTGATCTCTATTGCATAGTCTTCTTGTAGCTGTTGGTCTGTCATCAGCTGACTCCATACATACTTGGTCTTCTGTACTGTCTCCTGCTTTGGTGCCCACAAACTTAACCCTAGCCTTACTGTTATGAAAATTATGAAATGTTACAAAAATTACTCTCACCGTTACAAAAGTTATCGTCACTGTTACAAAAATTATGAAATGGTGAACAAAGTTAACAGAAAATTATTAAAAATTTGCACATTACACTAAGGTATATTTAAGTAAGTAGCATGTATGATGATATGTAAGTAAACTACTGTATTTAATTACCAGCCACTGCTGCTTGAGTGGAAACTTGCCACGAGTTACCATATCCATTCCTTCCAGCATCAATTGGAGTGCCACCTTGTCCTTTGCACAGAGAAATGGAAACTCTTCCTTTGTCTTGGAGAAATCTTCCAGCACATAAAAAGAATTGTTCAAGTAATTTCCTGCAAGCCTTTATATTTGACTTGCCTCCAACGTGTGGAAAATTAAATATTATTTCATGGAATTTGAGTTTATTTGGATCAAATCTAGTTTCAAGTTTGGTAGCATCAACATCGTGAAGAACAGTAACACCATTGATACTTCTAAGAGTCTGCACATTATTCCATGCTAACTGGTCATTCTTGATTTTTTCTTCGCCGTCGTATGATGTGGCATAAACAGATATATGATCTGGCAACACATTACCACAAGAAGAGTTGACATTGGATCCATCAAATTCAAATAGGCCTAGGCCTAATTTTTCTTGTTCATTTTTGTGAAACAATTTTAAATGTTCCCTTGCAAATGAAAGCGAAAAAGAAAAGTTACCATCGCCAACAATCAGTATATTTTTCTTCGTAATGCCTTGTGCAATCTTTTCTGCCTCTTCTGACATGCTGTCGCAAAATTTACTGACGAATGCCTATTTCACCTAAAGCTTCGAGCAGCCATTTTGGAAACACAAGAGGTCATTTATTAATGGTCTCATTTTGATGCGAAATAGAGGCAGATTAAACAGGATACACCAATAGCAACAACAGAATGTGGTGGGAGTGTCTGGTTTGTTGATGATGAAGGTGTGCAAATGTGGAAAGAAGACTGTACATATTTTGTAGAATAATATTGCATTAAACTTGGCACCACCAGCTACTATGTTCTGATGCATCGTGGGATAAAACATTTAAGAACAACTGCATTGAGTAAAAGAATTAAAGCAGCAGGAATTGCTGCTGCAAATAAAATGGGGACAGATGTGAAGCAAATCCAGCCACTTGATGCACACGTAAAGGATATTGTCCCAAAATTAACATATTCATTGCATAAAGGGCAGGCTGGTAGAATAGGAATTATTGGTGGCAGTAAAGAGTAAGGATAGAGTCGTAACGTAATAGATAATTTTTGATCACAATACAACTAATGTTGACAACCACCATTTAAAGCTTATTAGAAAGTCATTAAAAAGTTTAATTAGTTTTAAAACTGAAATTAAGTTTGAAGAGATGTTTTGCATTGTCAGTAAACCAGGTCGGGTTAGTGCAGCAAAATTCTGCCAAAGCAATACACTTATAATTAATTAGTTCAGATAATAAGAAGTTGAGACATAAATAATAATATTAATAAGCATAAAATGTTGTGAACACATCTTTTGGATTCAAAAAAGTCTGATTTCTTATCGTTTGTACACTTTGCACAAAATCACTGCATATTTCTTTTCCAAATGTGTTTGTGTAATTTCAAAATCATTTATCAATGCATTTGTCATTTTAAAATGTTTACAAATAGTAGTGAAATAACAAGCAATTCTGCACATAAAATATTGAGTTGAAGATGTATACTGTATATGATTAACTGCTTGCTATTTTTTAAAGTTTAACTGAACGATTTGTGTTTTTAGATACACAGGTGCTCCATATTTTGCTGCCTTTACAGCACTTCGACTGGTAAGCTCCAGCTTCCAATTTGGAAATTTTACACATTGTGTTATTTTTACCTGTTGTTTATTAACAAGATCTGATCTCAAAATTCAAAGATTCGAATTTGACCTGAATTCATTGCTTAGCTTATTTTACAAAGGTATAATTTCTGAATAAAAAGTACATTAAAATTCTTAATTGAAAATTAGAGACAATTTAAACTTTAAAAATGAGAATGAGAGATGTTGCTTTTTTTTCAGGGAGCTGATTTATCTCATGTATTTTGCACTGAATCTGCTGGTGTTCCGATTAAAACATATAGTCCAGACTTAATAGTACACCCAATGCTGTAAGTATTCTCTTTTATCTTAGAAATTGAAGTAAAAGGTTCAGGGGCATAGCCAAAGGGGGTACCCCCAAATGCAGCACCCCCAAATTATGGTCAATCTACTTTATTATTTATTATAAATATAAATATAAATAAATATATTTAGCCCTGGTCATGCCCATTTTTGGTGAATAAAACCTGACCATGCGGGACATTTTGTCAGTAAATTAGTTCTTTGGGCCCTTTGTACCCCTCCAATATTTTCTTTAGCTCTGTCCCTGATGTCCCTGAAAAGGTTCTCAACAGATTGCCCATAAGACAATTATAAATATGTAAGTATATAAATAATACTGTGTATTTTCTTTATCTCAGGATTTTGATTTTTTTCATTAATGTTTTTATTTGTCAGTGATGCAGAAGATGCTGTTGACCAGATGAAATACTGGTTACCAAGAATTCATGCATTAGTAATTGGCCCAGGTCTGGGGAGAGATAAAACAATTTTGAAGAATGTCAAGGTAAATATTTTTATTTTTTATTTGCAATTTCCTAGTTTGTGGAATTGTTTTTATGTACTTTTAAGTTGTATTCAAATAAAAGCAATTTCTAAAATTAAAATTAAAAAATGTGGACTTTTTAACGTTAGCAGAAAAACGTTTTCGAAATTCGTAACAAACTCAACGTTTAAACTTTTTTTGGTCACCCAGCGTTATTAATTAAATATTATTTTATTGATAAGCTACCAAATAGTGTTGTTTTGTTGTGACTTATTGTTTGTTATTACCATGCACTCAATATATTTACGTTGTAGGAAATCATAAACATTATCAAAGCAGAAGAAAAACCTGTTGTTTTAGATGGGGTATGTATAGAGAAGTAACATAAACACATAATATCATATTTTAAACACACAATGTCATATTCGAGCAGTTTTTAGACCCCAGGGTCACTTCAGGCAAGAGAGCTGACTACATCAGGCTCTTAGTTTCACTACTGCGGAGGAAATGCGGAGAAAAAAGCCCCCACGCTCAATACGGTTGCGTTCATCCTCTAAATATCTTTAACCAAAGTACGACTTGTGTAGTAAGTCAAGTACCAGGGCAGCATAGAAGGACTTTTCACTAACCGACAAGGAGAAGGTTTCATAGAGAAATACAAAAGAAAGAAGCAAGAGTTTTATCAAACATTGTCCTGGAGCTGGAGAAGAAGTATTAAACCGTACGATCAAAGAGGTTGTGGATCCACATACTCGTCAGAGGTATGAACAAAGTTGGAAGCTTACCTAAGACATTTCAGGCAGGAAATCATCACAGTCTTCCAAGATCCACAGAGAAAATGCAGAAGAGGGTTTAGATTCAGGAATCTCTCTGCTTGGTAAACCTCCTGAGATCGAAGAGGAAATTGAACCCATAGTTCCAGTCCTCCATTATCTACCCATTCCGGCCTGTCAATTCTCTATGGAAGATTACACGAGGACTAAGGCAAGCATAAATGATATGATATTAAGAGAAAATGGAATGATGCCAAAAGTTATCTGAAGGATGTACCTGAGGATGCAATTGTACTCAATTTTATCAGTGAATTGTGGAGTACACTCAACGTTGTTCTAATACCTAAAGCAGGTGACCTCACCAACACAGATAATTACAGAGATATTGCTCTCAGCTCCCTGAGACAACGGTCGCTTTTTTATATGGTTAGCTAGTTGGTCCAAGCGGGATTATTTGCAGAAGGCAACCTTTCTTACCTTATTTTGAAAAAAGACTCTTTAAATTTTGGATTCTGTTTCCTTTGATTAAAATCCTGCAAAGAAATATCCTAGATGAAAATTCCCACTAGAATATTTAATTTTTGGATTTAACTTTGAGAATTTGAAGTATCAGAGCACACTTTTGTTCCGCAAAGAATTGCTGTCCAATGTGTCGTCAACAGAACTGACGTTTCGGTTAAAATCATTCGCTGTGGTATGATCTGAATGAAACTTGTTTGTGCGGAGATTTTTAAATCGGTGGTGTGATGTAGGGCTGTAGGCATATGAGAAGCAAGAAAGTTATTCAGCAATGACAGTACCTGCAAATTCCGCAATGACGAGCTTCTTAAAAATTAATAAGCGGAGGGGTCTTCATAAGAGGGGGGAGGGGGGGGTTAGAATTTAGAAACAAATTAATTGCGGAGGACGGCAATCAAGAACACAAGAACAATATTTTTAAATGTTCTTTCATTCGTTACAATATTTTTTAATAATTATTTTAAATTTCGTTTCTTGATTTTTATTGCCCCTTTATCTTCGTTTTAGGATGCACTTTTCTTGATAAGTCAAGAACCGCAATTGATTGCAAATTACCACCAAGCTGTTCTCACTCCGAATGTTATAGAATATCAGCGAATTTACAAGGCAGTAGTAAGAATTCACTTATATATCTTGACAGTTATTTATTTGATTGTATTTAAACTTAATAGGCATACTAAAGACACGCAATTTATCTTTTTTTTAGTTTTTTTAATTAAATTTTATCCTAATATAAATCTTAAATTTTTGAATTAAATTGTTTTAAATCATAAAATTTAATATTTTTTAGATTGGCAAATCTGTCGATGATACAAACAGGGAAGCTGAGCTTATTAAATTGAGCAAGACCCTGGGAGGTGTTACAATAGTTGGAAAGGGAGAACTTGACATAATTACAAATGGAGAATTTGGTATGCTCTTTTTTGCCTCGAACGTTCATGACAGTGATTGACACGTTATATGTTTTGGGAGATTCGTTTTCACATCATTTAGTTTTTGGTCCAAAATTGATTTCTTTGTCATGAGTTGTTCTTTCTATAACTCATAAAGTAACTTTTTTACGCAAAATTTCTAATGGATTTCGGGTTTGAACACCAGGCTTTAGGAACAGTAAAATTTAATTGTTGATCTATTTGATATCTCCTTCCATTTCTCTCGGTCCACCTGTCCTACATTTCGTGTTTCTAAAATCAAAACACAAAATTTAGGACATGTGGAGCGGGAAATATTGAAAGATAAATAAATAAGTTATGAATTACATGTTACTCTTTGGTTCAAAGTAAAAAGGAATTAAATTCATTTTGATCCGAAACTAAATGAAATACTGCTTTGCTAGAGCATTTGACCGAGCTTTTAGGATGTTTTTGTCAATGATATGGTATTGAAATGCAAAAGCCAGAACTTTGAAAATACTTTCTAACCGACATTAGATAAAATATTGTCCGAATTTGATTCAAAACTGCAAATCATTGTGCTCAATTTGCTTCTTTTCATTGTTTCTGGCAAATATCATCGGGTGGGCCAAAAAATATCCTCTTGTTTACAAAGTTGCTATGAAGGACCTTTTTTTATTTTGATAATTTAATTTTACTTGACATTGATGTTAGAGGCTTCAACTTAATGTTTGATATTTTGTTTGCCAAAATATACTTGGTAATCCCTGAGCTATACAAGTAATTTTAGTAGCATTTTTAGCATGTTGCAGCAACATAATGGTATATTTTGGATTTAAAGAGTGTAACTAAGATATTATTAAGGGTGGATTTCGGCAGCAACGTATCAAACTATAAATTGAAGCCTCTTATACCAAGCTCAAGCAAAAACAGAATTATCAAAACTAAAGCTCCTCCATAGCAGCTTTGCAAACGAGGGAAGAATGTTTTGGCTTTGGCATATTTCCGTATATTTTGCTGATATTCAAATGTAAATTATCAAAACTAAACTTCATTTGTTTCCTTTATTCACTTTGTAGTAACCGTGGTGACAGAAAAAGGTAGCCCAAGAAGATGTGGTGGACAGGGAGATATTCTTGCTGGAGCAATTGGGATTTTCTTGCATTGGGCCTATTCAAATAGCAGGTTCATTATTTTTTTAGAAATACCATGTTTATGATATTAGTTTCTGGGGTATAATGGATAAATACCCGAAAGTTTAAAGTTATTATTACTTTTGCAACATATGGGGAAAGTAATTATTTTGTAGACTTGCTCCAAGTAAAAAATAAAAACAGATGAGGTCTCTCCTCCACAGGGTATTTTCCTCCGCAGTAACAAATTTTTATTTTTTTACTGAATAACGAAACGAAATAGGCTTGGAGCAAGTCTATTATGTTGCGGCCAAGGCTATCACAAGCTACTACTGATAAATGGCATCGATCCACTTGGTGTTTTCATTATCAAGGCTAAAATAATTTACTTTTTAATGATCTAACATCTTATTGAGAACTGGTGCAACACGCCAATCTTTCGATATTATATCCCAAGCCATCTTTACAGTTTTAATTATCCCCCTCCCCCAAGTAACCAAGTGCAGTACCCAGGGAGGGTCAAGAGCAAATCTGAAAGGATGGGCAGTTGGTGGTAATTGGAGGACGCTTATGGTTGAAAACCAGTTTTAAAAATGAGCGTCATATTTATTAAAAGAGGACCCCTGACCCAAGCCTGCAATTAGAGGGGGGTCCTGGAGTCCGGACCCCTGCCGTTTTTGCTATGATTTTTGTTATAATTTTGGAGATTATGCAGCCACGAACGGACATGATAGGCATCTTAACCAACTGCGGAGGAGACAGTGCTTTTCACTTATAATGGTACCCCTACCCTCTTAAAATCCTAGTTGCGCGTCTGAATAAATAAGATATTCTTTCGTTTGTAGTTTGTCAATCCCTGTGACGATGCTTGGGTCATACGCTGGTTGTGCTCTTGTCAAGAAATTGAACAAACTTACATTTGATAGCTTTAAAATTGAACAGCCTGGTGACACTGGACGATCAATGGTTACAAAGGACATGATTGAAAACCTTTCAACAGCTTTTTATCATTTAACAAAGTAGATAAAGGCCGAAACTTGAGGGAAACGAGGAGCAGAAAAGTCTAACATTGCATTTTTAGCATTGAAAATACTTGCAAATATTTTTGATTCCTAAAAGATGAAAATAGATGTTCTTGCAGAAAAATTTATGATAACATTTTTAAAACAAGTAGTATCACACAGACACGCATTTTTAAAAATGTGAAACTTGGATCAGGACTTAGTGCTAAGTTTCTTAATTTTTTGGTTGATTTTGGTACTAAAAGTTTCTTAAAAGTTGCTCAATTCTAATATTTCATCAACAAATTTCCACGATAATCGCACGAAAGTACGAGAAGATTAAGGGAAACAATAAGGGTGGGGTTCTAACATCCTCCATGTAAAAGATCCGTTTTAATTTACAAAACGAGCTCAGTTATAATGTGCCGATGTCAGAGTTTCCTAAGGGTGAGCGTTAGTGGTACTTAAGTTTTTTAATTATTTTCGATTCTTGGGGCCAGGGACCGACTGACAGAGCTATGGGCCTTCGGGCCATATGTTATACTGGCCCAAAGAAAATAAAACTAGTAGACAAGCCCACCAAGCCAAAACTATTTGGTGGGTCTGGGGGCACTCTTCCTCCTCCGTCAGGAATGCCCGAAAGGCCAGTACGTTCCTGCCAGGGGTTATTTTCTCATAGACGGATATTTATATTGCTTGTCTTATCATTTTCAAGTGTCCTCAAACATCCTGAAATTCTTATTTCGGACAGTATTTCCCTGTCAGTCTTCGTGAAAACAACGAAAATCGGACGTTTTTAAGTGCCCAAACACGTCATGTTATTGGTTTCCGTTTACCTACCTTAATTTTATTATGAGTGTTTCTTTCTATACAAATTACTTAATTATAGAAACGCGAGTGATACGAAACACGAATGTTCCCAATGTATTGTTAATTTTAAACAAAGAAGAAAAAACTGGTCATGTTGATCAAGATAAAATCTTCAAAAATAAGAACAATTGAAGAACACCTTTTGGAGCCTCCAATGCTTAGAAATTAAATTATCCCGGTAAAGATTATCTTGTTCTTGTAAACGAAAAGAGTGTAATTAGATTCAAAATGCAACAACAAAATCATATAACCACATGTCTCAAAAGGAAAAACAAAAACAGTTGTGAACCGTTTCGATGTCTGTGTCTTTCTATCTGTGTATGCGTCTGAGCAGTAAGCTATTCTACCTGTTTAACACGTTAGATTATGGATCGACAATAAACCGTTTGCATGCAGGTCTACCTTTTATGTACAGTACTATATACTATATAATATATACTACATACTATATACTATACACTATACACTATATACTATATACTATATACTATATACTATTTTCTATTTTCTATATACTATATACTATATACTATATGCTATATGCTATATACTATATACTATGTACTATATACTATTTTCTGTATACTATATACTATATGCTATATACTATATACTATATGCTATATACTATATACTATATACTATGTACTATATACTATTTTCTGTATACTATATACTATATGCTATATACTATATACTATATACTATGTACTATATACTATTTTCTGTCTACTATATACTATATGCTATATACTATATACTATATACTATGTACTATATACTGTGTACTATATACTATTTTCTGTATACTATATACTATATGCTATATACTATATACTATATACTATATACTATTTTCTGTATGCTATATGCTATATACTATATACTATATA
>JAYJMH010026812.1:0-18058 GCA_036873815.1 Phacellophora camtschatica
AATACACGTTTCTATAGGCACCCGGGATACCTCGGCTTGCCGAGATATCTCACTTAGCCGGGATATCTCACCCATATGTAAACAGGCTTTTAGAGTCAACGAGGTGAATAAGTGAACCTAGGAATGGTTTTTTGGTAAAACTGACATTTTTGAGCGGTTTTTCGTTTTTGATAATAAAAATAATAGTGATAGTTTCATTGACAATATTTAGATTTTACAATGTTTAAATCATAAGTTCAAAAACGGTATAGCGGTTTTTAACATTTTTTTTGCGGTATTGCGGTTTATGGCCAATTTTTCTGTGGTTTTGCGGTCGTCATAAAGCGCGCGAAACTTACAATGACGCAAAATACGAAATAAACAAGTATGACTGTATTCACACAACTTGAATGAATGAAAAATAATGAAATATAATAATAAGGCTATCGTATAATAACGCGAGATAATACCCCCAAACCTCCGTTGTACCAAGATCAGGCCTGACCAAGATAAATGTGTGAATAAATAAGACACGTTACAACCTGGTTCCAACATGAAATCAATTTCAAGAATAGAAATACAGATATAAATACCTTTGCTTCGGAACAACCAAATGCAAATAAAAGTGCTGTCAGAAGTTGGAAGATTTTTGAACTCATGTTGCATGGTCTGTAAAATATGAGACCAGAGTTGCAAATTGCATTGCTGTACAGATGCAGGTTAGATATTAGGTAACCAACAGAGTCAATCTTGTCAGAGGAAGTACGTGCTTCCGGGTAACTGTTTTTGGAAGTATGTCCTTCCGGGTAACTGTTTTTGCTATTTCCTTCCGGGTACCAATTACCAAATATAGTTAATTAAATTAGTAATTAATTGCCTACCTGGGACATTCAAGAGTGTTAAGGCCCTGTTTAGATCAGGCTCTCCGTCCGAAAATAAATATTCGAAACTGCGGAGGAGATATATTTATTTTTTATTTTCGATTTTTTTTCGGACGGAGAGCCTGATCTCAGGCTAGGCCCTGTTGCACCATTAGACATTCCATTAGATATTCCTTAAATAGAACATCTATAACGGGAAATAATATCTAATGGAATATCTAATCTAATGGTGTACCAAGTCCATCAGATTTTGCATTGAATTTGCCATTTGATAAGAAAATCTCATTCAGGGCAGCGCTGCGCCGTTTCAGCTGTTTCAGTTCTGTTCTTGCATGTTCTGGCATCGGGTGACAACATGTTCAAAACTTGTAAGGAATTGTTATTGACAGTCGGCATCTTTTATGTCTGCATTCTTTTACTTTAGATATTTGGAGTAAAATCAAATTTTTATATTTCAAATTTTAGATATTCTTTTCCTTCTTTTTAATCCCTCGTAGAATATCGAAAAGGGTATGTTACGCTGCTAGATATCTAAGTGACACTCTATTTTTGGCATGTTTGGAGAATATCTAATGCAATATCTAATAGTGTAAAGGCCCTGTTGGGATTAAAAAGAAGGAAAATAATTTCTAATCAAGCTGCGAATTGCCTAGTGACAATTCCTTGCAAGTTTTGTTGAAGCAGTCAACTTTTTTGAATAAACGAATAAAGTGGGAGTGTTTTTCGTCCATCAAAAACACTGTGTTATAACTAAACTAATATGGAAACAATGTGCCAAATAAAAATAAAACTGTCAAAAAAGGAATGTTTGGTAGCTTTTGAGTGAATTTTTTCAAACATTCTTCTGTGTGAA
The DNA here is from genome assembly GCA_036873815.1 of Phacellophora camtschatica. Taxonomy (NCBI): domain Eukaryota; kingdom Metazoa; phylum Cnidaria; class Scyphozoa; order Semaeostomeae; family Ulmaridae; genus Phacellophora; species Phacellophora camtschatica. Next base: position 1,714 of record JAYJMH010026812.1, read on the forward strand.
ATCTGTGTAAAATGGTTTCAAAATGGCTTGGATTTTAAAACTAAATTTATTCTGTCCATAAAATTTACATTTTGTTTACACAACTACCTGATGTCCAAGCACTACCAATCACTGTTTTAATAATACTGATTGAACATATATTTTACAAATTTGAGATTTTCGGAAACCCTTGCATTCTTTCAAAAATTTGGTGGCGCGCGCAGAGATAGTCTTTTCGCGCGTTTCTGTGCAGTGCTAAAAATCCTTAAAATAAACTCCGCCTTGATCTCTAATTCTACAAACTTCAAATATTCAATCCTTCAACCTTCATTCTTTACATTCTTTACTGTTTTCGTGCATCATGTTTATCATAGAGTCATTCGATGTATCATATATATTTCAAAATTATTGCACGAAACAACAGTTTAATAGTATGAATAATGAACACAACAGCAAACGCTTCTTGACGGGAATTATAAAATAGTTTTAGTAACAAAGCAATTTTAGTAACAAACAAGAAGCGATTTCAAGTTGTTATTACATCACCATTTTTTCTCATGATCAAAATAGCAATAGTTTTTGAAAAAATGTTTCTGATTTCCCAAGGTTTTGTGAAAATGTATCAAAGTCGAACATTGGTAACAAAGTCGAACATTGGTAACATTTAGTGATTTTAAAGTGTGTCAATTTTTTTGGGGTCAACCGGTGTTGTTGTTGATATCTTACGTCACAATTACGCATGGTGCCCAGTCTTTCCCAGTGCAGTAGTTTTCCTTTCAAATTTCAAAATGATCTCTGACCCTCCTTCTGACCTCAAAAATCCTTGACTTCCATTTCTGATTGTAATGTTTCGATTTGTGATTGGTCTGATTGTAATGTTTCGATTTGTGATTGGTCTGATTGTAATGTTTCGATTCATGATTGGTCTGATTGTAATGTTTCGATTTGTGATTGGTCTGATTGTAATGCTTCGATTCATGATTGGTCTGATTGTAATGTTTCATTTTGTGATTGGTCTGATTGTCATGTTTTGACTCATGATTGGTCTGATTGTAATGTTTTGATTCGTAATTTGTAAATCCCTGATTGTGGATTGGATCCGCTCCTCTGTTGAAAAAACTGTGGACATAAAACAATAAAAACAAAAGGATAAAAGACACGAAGATGAAAACAATGGAAAAATTCAAGAATCATCCAAAGCGAGATCCAAAATAAGAAAATCAACTCACCATTTAAAATTGTCTTTTGAAATGTTTGAACTTTGAAACAACGTCCTTGCTGCATGAAATAGTGTTGACAATACAAAAGCATGGCATTCACATGACCTAACCCCAGTTCTGAGAAATTCGTTCTTAGAACAAAGAGGAAATAAGAAAAGAGCAAGCTGTTTGCTTGTTTTGTTTCATGGATGAATTTACAAAACGTGCAAGATTGTTGTCTTTCTCGTTCAGATAAATTTTCAGGTAAATTTTCAATAAACTTCTTTCTTGAGGTGTATCCAATATGGGAATAAGGAATTTTTTTAGTGTCTGAAGTTTTCTTTGAGTTCATTTTTTGTTTTTTTCGTTAGTCTAATTCTGACTCAGCAAAAAATGAAAAAAGAAACGTGGTCAAACATGTGATGTGTGAATGAAACCACAAGTCACTCGTTCTTGTTTGGAAAGGTTCTTGTCTTTGTTGGAAAGGTTCTCGTTCTCGTTCTCGTTCATAGTTCTCGTTCTTGGTTGGAAAAGTTGAAAGAACTGAATAAATATGGCTTCTTTTTTGAAGCTATCTGTTTTCGTACTGTTAACAGCAGTTGCATTATATGGCCTAAAAAAATACTGCGAAGGTGGCATTTGCAAAAGTGATGCCAGGCTTGATGGCAAAACGGTCGTGATAACAGGAGGAAATACAGGGGTAGGGAAACAAACAGCGATTGACCTTGCAAAAAGAGGAGCCAAGATAATAATTGCATGCCGAAACAAACAGAGAGGAGAGAAAGCTGTTGAAGATATAAAGAAAGAGAGTTCAAATCAGAACGTTTACGTCAAGGTTTTAGATCTTGCATCGTTTAGATCAATCAAAGCTTTCGCTGATGATATAATCAAGTCTGAAACAAAATTGAACATTTTGATAAACAATGCAGGAATTATGGCATGCCCATTTACCAAAACTGAAGATGGACACGAATCACAATTTGGAGTGAATCATCTAGGACACTTTTTGCTGACAAATCTATTGCTAGACTTGATAAAGAAATCAGCTCCTAGCAGGATCATAAATGTATCATCACTTGCCCACATGTTCGCAAGCACAATAGATTTTAACACCATAAACAAAGAAGAATCGTATTCGAGATTCAGTGCATATGGTGTCAGCAAGCTTGCCAATGTGTTGTTCACAAGAGAATTACACGAAAGGTTAAGTGGCAGTAATGTTTCAGTTTTTTCATTGCATCCAGGTTCAGTGAACACTGAGTTGGCACGACATTTACTTAGTGAATATCTGGAAATATTGCTCACACCAGTTAGGAAGATATTATTCAAAGATTCAATGCAAGGAGCTCAAACATCGATTTGTTGTGCCGTGGAAGAAGGACTTGAAAAGTATTCAGGACAATACTTTTCAGATTGTGTAATGACAGCTACAAATGCAGCAGGAAATGACATGGGCTTGGCTAGAAAGCTATGGGATTATAGTTTGAAAGCAATAGAGCATATAGAAAAGGAATAAATGCCAACAGTTTAAATCAATAAAGCAAAAATAAGATACAGTTTATCCATATCATGCATGTCAGAAGCATGGCATGACTCTTTGGACTCCTGTGGAAGTGTTTGCCCAAGATCAAAGGAAGCCATCATAGAAAATGTTTTGGTTTGAAGGTGGATGTTTCTTGAATAATCATGCAGCTGGAATATAGTTGAATAGGCCCATATTTTAATTTCAAAAATAGCAAGATTTCACACATTTTAAAAAATGATTTATATGTCATTGTATTTTGAATAATTTGTGATTTCTGAAATCTGTCTGCATCTTTTCTTGTTAAGGTGTTTTGAGGTGTATCCAATATAGGATTCTTTCTCTCTTTTACACCTCATCTTTTGTTAAAATGTCTGGAACGTTTGAGAGATTGCAGAAATTGAAGAAATAAATTTTGCACACAAAGTTTCAGTAAAAAATACAGTGATGTAAAGATTTCCAATTTGTAAGGGCTTTGACTGTGACACAAATTTGTTATAACAATACTAACATAATTTTTGTGGTCAAAGCATTTATAAATTTCAAATTATTTACATCACTATTATTTGACCAAAATGTAGGTAGAAATACAAAAATTGCACATTCTATTTCTACAAGATTAGTCAAGATTAAAAAATCAAAAGTTAACAAATTTAAAATTTATAAAGGCTTCCACCGCAAATACTGCATTTGAACAAATTATTGAAAAACAGTCTATTCTGGTTGGCAGTCTCCCAAAAATTAAAACTCATTCTGACTCAGCAAAAATTCTTCAGCACATGCTTGTGCAATCTCGCGTGACTTTCCACGCACGTGAATGATTTTTTAGGCCCATCCGCGTTGTAGGAAAAGTTGAGGTCAACTTGAACGGACTAATTAAGTATGGTTTCTTTTTTGCAGTTATCTGTTTTCGTACTATTTGCAGCAGTTGCTTTATATGGCCTAAAAAAACACTGCGAAGGTGGCATTTGCAGAAGTGATGCCAGGCTTGATGGCAAAACGGTCGTGATAACAGGAGGAAATACAGGGATAGGGAAACAAACAGCGATTGACCTTGCAAAAAGAGGAGCCAAGATAATAATTGCATGCCGAAACAAACAGAGAGGAGAGAAAGCTGTTGAAGATATAAAGAAAGAGAGTTCAAATCAGAACGTTTACGTCAAGGTTTTAGATCTTGCATCGTTTAGATCAATCAAAGCTTTCGCTGATGATATAATCAAGTCTGAAACAAAATTGAACATTTTGATAAACAATGCAGGAATTATGGCATGCCCATTTACCAAAACTGAAGATGGACACGAATCACAATTTGGAGTGAATCATCTAGGACACTTTTTGCTGACAAATCTATTGCTAGACTTGATAAAGAAATCAGCTCCTAGCAGGATCATAAATGTATCATCACTTGCCCACATGTTCGCAAGCACAATAGATTTTAACACCATAAACAAAGAAGAATCGTATTCGAGATTCAGTGCATATGGTGTCAGCAAGCTTGCCAATGTGTTGTTCACAAGAGAATTACACGAAAGGTTAAGTGGTAGTAATGTTTCAGTTTTTTCATTGCATCCAGGTGTAGTAGACACTGAAGTACTGCGACACATTTTTAGTGAATTTATCGAAACATTGATCAAACCAATTAAAAATATAGTATTTAAAAACTCAAAGCAAGGAGCTCAAACATCGATTTGTTGTGCTGTGGAAGAAGGACTTGAACAATATTCAGGGCGATATTTTTCAGATTGTGCAGTGAGAGCCCCATCTGCAGCAGAGAATGACATGAACATGGCCAGAATGCTATGGGATTATAGCATAAAAGCCACCAAGGATTTCCTCAATTAAAACATGAAGTACAAATGACGTTCTGAGTCTGACGCTTAGCAAGTGCCATAGAAAGCAGAGAAAAACAATGATTTCATATTCAAACTTGTCTTACAGATAACAAATAAATGCTATTACAATATCCAAGCTCCCCTGTTTATAACTGAAATTGGGTAAAAAAATTCATAGTTTCACTACTGTGTGCTGTTACAATCATACATTCTATCATTTCCTATACAGGTTTTTTATAAAAAAAAACCTGGCTAAGGCTCTACTAGTGAAAGTTTTTTAATTTCGGAAAATTTTGGACCAATTTTCACCAGTAAAAGTTTCTTAAGAGTTACTTAATTGTATATGAAAAAATTCTTTTTTTTACTATGCATTCTTGCATGCGAAAAAAAACTGGGTATATATTATACAATATAAAAGTCTTCACTGAATCAATCATCTCACATCATGTCCACTTCATTAAAATCATTAAGAATTATTTAATTGAGATTTTACAAACAAAACTAATTACAGACAACCTATTCAAAAGGAGATTCTACAAACAAAACCAATTACAGACAAATAAGTGTTCTTCCCTCACCATCAATAATTTTGAAAAAATTGTGTTCAATCAAAAAGTCATTTAGATCAACAAGGAGTTGCAGTTATTGCAATCATGGTCGATTAAAGGTTTTTGATTGTCTTTCCCATTACATACTTTAAAGTTAAACTTGGCTCATATGGTTTTGTGATATAGCACAGCAATCATAATAATGAATAGCTACCTTAGCAACAGAATGCAAAGAGTGAAAGTAAACTCAACACACATTGATTGGATAGAAATAAAACAGGGTGTGCCCCAAGGATCAATCTTGGGTCCACTCCTCTTCAATATTTATATTAATGATATCTTTTTCTACCAAATCATTTCCTTCAATATAATTAATCAATATTCCTTCACCTCATAGAACGTAAAATTACAAAATCTTATCTTAAAAAAAATAATCAATTACACAGTTTTTTTATACAAGGGACTTTATCTGGAGGCTGAGTCTGGAGTTTTATATGTAAATGAGGCTCAAAGCTCCTTACCAGTTCCCTGTTAGAAAAATATCAATCCTCCACGTTTATATAGCTCTGCAACCCTACATACGACTCGAAACATTTCAGTGAAAGAAAGAAAAAACTGGTCAGTTATCCAAGTAAAAGTATAATGTGTTTTCCTATTTCTAAATTTAACTTTTTCAATGTTCAGGCTGAGCAGTCCCTTAAAAGTTCCTTAATTTTTTGGCAATCTCAGCCTTGAGTTCTTTGTTGCCTCTTCTTTGTTTGCTGAACTTTAACTTGTGTATAATATATAATATATTAAGCTTTATGTTTGTCTGGTATTAAGCATTTCTACATACTGTTCTTGTATCTTACTTTAGTTTGATTTAGTTTATGACGATGCTCCTATGTAAAGTGTAGCATGTCAATATTGTTAAAATGAATAAAATTGAAAATGTAGGAGCAATGTCTTGGGGCGTACCTACCTCCTGCGTCTCTGGATCCAGGATTAAATTTTTTGGTGGCATGTAGAGAATAGGCCAGCACGGAGAGAATCGCTTTATCATTTTTGACAACTAAGGGATCATCTTAGCAGATTTTAAAAGAGGTTTTCAATTAAGGGGTTGATCTTAACAGATTTTAAAAGAGGTTTTTAAATTATTTCGTAGTTGTAGAGTTGCCAATGCTTATTCAAAATCATAATTGGTTTAATATAACTAAAAAAAGTACAAAATGGGCCAATTGCTGATATCTTACAATTACAAAATGGGAAGATTCCCAAAATAAGAAACAGTTTGCTCCTGACAACATAGCTTCTTAATTATGGAATCCTATGCAAGGCAAATACAACTGATAAACAGTATATACAACTCATAAATCAAATCAAACATTTGACAACTAGTGTCTAGATGATATATAAAATTATTGGCTATGAAAAATTATTTGATCAAAATTGGACATTTATGCTTCGAATTATTAGTAAACATGCAAAAATCATTCAGCTGTACATGTAAGGTTGTCAGAAAGGTCTGATGAAAGATCCTCAATATTTCTTCCTCATGACGATGCCAAATACAAAGAAAATATGTTCTATTTCAGGAAAAAAAGAAACATACAACTCTTACTGCTCTTGTAATTTCCTATTTGACATTGTCGAGTTTTTTCGACATTTTACAAACATTTTACAATAAATGATTTTTGCATTTTTATAATAAATTGCAGACCAAATGTTCAATTTTGATCTTTTCTAGTCAGTTTTACATGGCATCTACACACTAGTTGTCAAATTTGCGGAATCAGAATATATGTGCAAGCATGAACATTTTTTTAAACACCCCCAGTATGACATACTTGCACTGACCCCCAGTATAACATACTGAATTTTTTTAATGAATAAAAAGACCCTCATTAAGTTATTTATTTGATTTATGGTTGTGGTAACTCATACAAAAAGTGATTGTGGGCGTTCTGTTACAAGTAAGAACGACAATGATCTTTGTGATCATTTATTTGCTATAATAACGACGATACTTATTGCGATAGCTGCACATCCAACAATGACCACCATGTAGACTATTTTCAATTTCATCGTTGTCTGAAAAAAAATTTCCAAATTATATAGACTATTCCACAGAAGATGGTCGCAAGGAAAATTAAACATGATGAATCTAATTAGCAATTTTATAAAGATTCAATAATAAAAAATACGAAAAAAGAATAAAAAGTAGAGTAAAACGTAGGAAACCTGTTTAGCAAGAAGTGGAGTTTCTTTTCCGTTACCACCATTTCCGTTACCACCATTTCCGTTTCCACCATTTCCGTTTCCACCATTTCCATTACTGCCCATTCTAATAGGTGCTGCAATAAAAAAATCTCAATCTCACTGATCAAGTCAAAATGGTCCTTGTTTCGACTGCAAAAGTTTTGAACTGAAAATTTGTATTGATGTGAGTAAATAGTACTATACAGGTTTCCAGTTCCAGAAATTTTTCTTGGGGGTGTAGGCCCTTATCTACTGAGTAAAGTAGTATCACAATGATGGACGCAGCCCCCTGGAAACGTTTTAGGACCACGTCCTTTTATTTCGCGGAAAGCGCTTTCCTTTTGAGAGTATCGCCCATTCTAAAGTCATACAATATTTGTCCATTCCAACGCAAATCTGTTTTTTAAAGAAAGTTCTTATTTTATCATTAACTTCAGCCGATGATGTTATTAAATATGTTCGTAATATAATCCAAAATTGAAATGTACCAAAATACTAATTCTTGAAGATAACATCAACTTTAATGAGACAGTTTGGATCTGGAATCGGACAGCATCAGCAATAAGAAATAATAAGCTAAAAAAAATTCTTTAAAGATCTAATATGCTAAAAACGCTACACATGCACGGCATTTCAAATTTAACATTTTCATCAAATTTTTACCGACAAAATTCTCAATTTTACAGACTAGATCGACTCAATTTTTCGGGGGGAGGGGGGGGGTTACGCCCCTCTACACCCGGCCCTGATTGGATGTCCCAAAAAAGGTTTCGCCATTTTATTAAAAATATTAAGAAAAGTACAGCAGCAAGCAATCAAGGCGTTACATATTTGCAATCTAGAAACATTAACTTAAAATTTGCTACAAATTTCTCCAAAATCAATGATATATTCACCAAGATATGGAAGTGGAAAGCTCAAAGTTATGTCAAAGCAAAAACCTCTGCAGAATATTGATGTTCTGTTGCGTTAAAACAGGCACATGCCACGAAACGTGTACTGTCATGCTTTTGAGGAGTAGCTTCTAAAACAATCTAAATTATCCTTTGAAATCAGTTGAATATGTTCGCTTTGTTCTTTTTTATTTTGATTTCAGAACTTGAGGGTTGGTACAACAAACGATCTTTGGCCAAAAGAAAAGTTAAATTCACTTAGAAACTACTCTCCAAGAGCATTCCATAAACATTTTCATGACAAACCCCAAAGGTAAATATTAAATTAAATGAAAGTACTGCGAAGTCTGTTTATTAAGGATACTGTAACCGATTTTTCAGTTTTCTAACACAATGAAGTCTGCGCTGCATTTTAATGTATTAATCAAGCATTTCTAATGAGTTTTTGTGCATTTTTCTTGTTTTGAAACAAAAAAGAATTTTCTTGCTTGAATGTTCGTGAAGTGATTAATGAACGGATTAATTAATTGATTTAAACTTTCAAACACACTGGCAAATCTGTTTGCGTTTGTGGTCTGTTATATCAATGATAGCCTTCCCTAGTATACATGCATCATAAACCACATCCCTTTAAGCGAGCGTGGAAAATCCTCCTGACCTTTTTATCCTTTGTTGACCATTGAGGTTTCTCTTGCAATTTATAGTCATCACGGAACTCTCAAACTAACATGCCGTTTTTTCAATTTCGGATCTTGGGACGGTAACTCGTACAAAATTGGTTAACTGTACACAACGGTCCAATGAAAATGGCTGAAATTCGGCCACACACCTCGTGAAATGTCCAACAACAAATTCGTGTCAGCAAATTCTCATAGCAAATTGGGTCCGTGTTTTATGATAGGAAATGTCAGGAAAAGTGTCTAGGCTACTGTCTGGAAATTTAGAGAGAAAAATTATAACTTCGTTAAAACAAAAGGTAAAGAAAAATCGTGACACGGATATTGAGATTGGAATGTCACGAATGGTATGAACTAATCGCCGCTATGTTTTTATGACGTTCGGGTGAGTGCAGTTAGCCTTCAGTGCGCAAGTACTGTATTTCGCATAAGGTATCAATTATAAAATAATGCCATAAGGGGTTGAATGGTATATAGTTTTTGTATATTTCCCGCTTTTTCCCAGTTACAGAGGGGAAAATATAATTCAGGCTCGTGAAGGGTTACAGTAACCTGAAGTCTTTTAAAAATCATTATTTTATTCAACAGTCTTCCATCCAAGGTTGATTAAAGTAATAAAATTAACCAAACAATTGCAACTCACTATCTTCTGATTGGCCTTTACTTGCAGTACATTTCCAAATTTCCATTCCGACCACAAGCAAAATAATGCTGATAAACCAAACAATACTAGGAGCAATGCTGCCTTTGATTAATCTTAAACCAAGCAATACTGCAACTCCTGATAAAGAATAGAAAATTCATTAAAAAAAACTAACGTAGCGGTAGTCACGATGCTTCAAAAGCTTTCCACAAAGTAATAAGCTTTGCCCAGTAAATTTCACAAAATTCTACAAATTTAAAATGAAATTTTACAAAAACAGTTAAAAAAATTGCACTAATTTGTTTTAAATCAAATAAAGCATAAACAGTGGAAAATAGTTTAAAAATAATCTTATCTAACATACTTTAATAAAGAGCAACAAAAACCTCTTGCAAACAAGATAATAAAACACTAAAACCTCACCGACTATTGTCGGTCAATTATCCTTCACTTAAGGCCATTACAAAATTTGAGGAGCAAATTCTTCCAGCAACTCCATTTAGAAGCTCAGAATCGCTTCAAATTTCAGAAAAACAGACTTATTTTAGTTTCAGGTTAAAATTTCCAAATAAATTGGCCAAAGCAAAGTCATAAATTCTGGATTGGCTCAGAAATGTTCCAGATCATCCAAAGAGCCCTGCATTGAAGTTGCTGATTATTCCTGCAGATAGATACATCACAGCCTAACAACGAGGCCCCTGTTCTAGATTGAAGCTTCTAATTGATGAATAAGTTTCAGTTTTCAGTTTCAGTTTATAATTTTAAGTTTCAGTTTATAATAAGTGCTGCAAAAAGTTAAATTCAAAATGGAGAAATGCGGACAATTGCTTTGTTATTTAAAAACAAATTTACTTCTGCGGAGGATGCTTAAATTTTAAATAAATAAACTACAGAGGAGGATGCTTAAATTTTACGTCTGCGGAGGAGGAACATAGTCCTCAATAAAAGAGGGACAATTGCATACCCCTATGAAATGAAAGCGTATTGACTGGAAAATAAACAAACTAAACAAACGAATAAATGAAATACGATAATACGAATAAATGATTAAACTCAATAAATAACAATAACAAAGAATAAATGATTAAACTCAATAAATAACAATAACAAAGAATAAATGATTAAACTCAATAAATAACAATAACAAAGATAACTACTTGATTGATTGAGTGATTGATTGATTGATGAATTCATCATTAAGATAATAATTTAGCAGTTACCTCCGCAAATAAGTGCAAGCACTCCCCCAGATCTGTGTCCAATATTGAAAATCCAACGCCTGCATTGAGATAACAAAAACTAATCATAATTCTGATATGATAATAAAGTGTACCTACATAAAATCAGATCAATTTATTCTGGTCTTCCCATGAAACATAGTTTTCTTAGAGGGTGTCCCCGAAAAACCTTGTATTGGTTTTGCGAACGCGACAATACATAATTCATCACGATTGCTAGCAATAGATAGCCTGGTGATTAACGAACACTTGCAGACTTCATTGATCGTAAAGGCAACTGTGTCAGCGGGAATATTGGAATTTTTCCGTTTATTTGGAATCTGAATTTGCACAGTTCAGATTTGAAGGAGCTCTACACTTTTTTGACAGTTTTGATAGGAAAAACTCACAAAGTCAATGACACTTTCTCTGATTTTGGAGGAGGCAGTGATAAGACAGATAATGTTAGGGCTTTGTTTGCCCGATTACACAAGAATTGAAAATTTGCAGTTCTGAAAGGATTCAAGGCCTAATCACTCTTCAATGACGAACTGCTCTGTTTTTGTTTCTTTCAAATGTTGACTATTGACAGAAATTTCTTTCTCTTTCTCAAGTGGAATATTGCAGTAATGTGAAGAATATTTACCCCTGTAAAAGATTGCAAAAATTGCCTGAAAAAACACTGCAATCCAACTACAATCACTAGAATCACAGAAAAAACACTAGAATCCAACTACAATCACTTCCACGATACACGCATACTATTATATAAATATACGTAAAATTTCCACGAAAGTCTATATATTTTGTCTCAAATGATTTCATTTAGAATTAATCATATTTAAAATTGATTACATATTACTGTCATGGTCTGGTCTCAGAATGCCACCAATCATCTGGAAGAAAACAACAAAGCTGAGAATAAGTTTATGTAAATCACAGGTAAATATTATTTCTATGTTAATAAATAAACAGTAACTCATTTTTATTATAATTTCTGACTACCTGTGGTAAAATTGAAATGATTAAAACACATAAATTTTTGAAGATCAATGCAGATTTCAGTTCAAAATTTCAAAATGTTTTTTCTTCTTATATTAATTTTACAGCTTAGTTCCACGGATTTGAATCTTTTAGAATTTAAAAATTTAATCTTCAAAATAAAAAAATGGAAACACTAGTAACTACAATCCGGCTTACGTAGAGCAGTGATTCCTTCTGATGTGGATATCAACTTTAATATTCGAAATTGTCATAGTACATGATTTATCGTAGCCCTTTAATTATTTATTATTTAAGATAATGCTACTTCGTAAAAACACGAAAACTTGTTAGATAAATCTTTACGTTAAGGACAGCAAAAACATTTGAAAAATAAAATTATTCTTCTGACGGTTGCCCGCCATAAATCTTACGTTAAGAACAGCAAAAACGTGGGTCATGATTCCAAAATAAGCATGGGCTCCAGCGAACTAGAAATCAAATAAACTAGTAAATACATTATTTACAACATGAACCTGCACACACACACGCAGCATAAACAATTTCAATTGAAACTAATTTCCTTCATGGCTTTTAGTTGTCTACATCAACATTGTTTGAAAAATCCCCAAATAACAAACACTAAAAACATTTTCAAATATCAGGGCTCACTTGTGAAAAAAAAATGAGGAAAGGGAAAAGGTATACTTTAAAGTAAAATATTTCTCCTCTTTTCTGTTTCCTTTTTTTCCATCTTTTTTAAGACAAAAGTGAGCCCTGATCTCAAATATTAATATTTGATCGTCAAGGATCATTCGTTCTTAAATTATATACAAGTATGTTGCTCTGTAGACTTACTAAATTGGTCAAAGTTATCGCTATAGCTCTGTCTACCATACAACTCATAGCATTCCATACCATTGGTTTTTTTGACGAACCTCGTTTTAGAACTTGTGACAAAATTGTGGACTGAACTCATGTGCAATTGCAAAAAGCCAATCAACAGTTGTTAAGTTGTCCGCAAAATGCGAACATTAATCCTCGATCTTACAGTAATGAAAATAATCCTATCACATAAGAGGAAATTATCATGTGACCACAATGTAGCGTTGTGATCGGAGCCGCAAGAGGTTGTGGCGGCCGGTTTAAAAAAGGTCAGATTTTGAGTCCAAATGCCAGCAGTCTATGTTGTTCTGCTAAAATAAAAACCAGTCGAAAGCAAGCCACTAAACTTCTTTCACAAGCTGTAATAACGTTGTCAATAAACTAGATATTTTCTAAGAAGCCAAGTTACAAGAAACTAGCACTGAGACAGTTAAAAAGCTGAAAAACTTTCAGTACTGAAACTCAAGATTTTAAGAAACCAGAACAGGATGTGTTTGTTTTCCAATTTATCATAGTTACTGCACGAAATTGCAGAAAATTATTGTTGCCAGCTCTGTGTTGAAAGAAACACATTGTATCCATTCCAAATACCACAGGCAAATTCTTTTTCAAATGTGCTGATTAACATGCTCGTTCAGTTTAGATCCTTTACTAGTGAATGTGTTTGCTTTGCTTAGAACTCAAGAAACTTTCGAGACTGACATTTTAAAAACGTCCAGGAAGTCTCAGTATTGATGCTGAGTTGTAGTTTCTTAGGGCGCGTTTTTCATTATCTTCCAAACCTTCTAAATTCTGAAAACAGTAGGTTTCCGAGACAGAAATCCAGTAGTTTAAAAGAACGAGAGTTCTGAAAATCCAAAATTTTATTTTGAAAATATTGTTCCCGGACCCAAAAAGTGGCGTGTCTCATATCAAAAGTGGCAAGCTTCCTAGCAATTTTCAATTCTCAGAAACCTTCTTCATTCAGGAACAGAAGATTTTGGAGAGCTTTTAAACCCATTGTTTTCAGAAGATTGACTTTAAAGAACACAAATTCCGAAAAAAGAAGGCTGACGGAAAAATAACTGGAATTAAAAAACACGCCCTTGGAATATGTGTATACAAATACCTTATCATTCCATCCCTTTACTTTCACAAATATCAGAATAAGATTGATTAATGCCAAGATAACAGTTGTAACCATAACAAATCGATGAAACTAATAGAATAAAAAGAGTTTTTAAATAATTAATCCAAACTTTCAAATCATAGAATGAATATAATCTGGAATAATGATAACTCAAAAGAATATTTTAAAATGTTATCAGAAAAAAATTCTTATTCGTCAAAAGAATATATCAGGCAATTTAAAAATTTAATCAACCAAAAATGTTTCTTTGGGATACCGTGTCTTTATGTTTTGAAATCAAAATAATAACAAAATAGGCTTGTTAAAAGAATTGTTAAATTGTTTAAGCACCTACTTCTTTAGATTTGCCCTAGGTATATTTCTTTTCTGTTCGAAAAAAAGAAAGGGAGAGGAAAGGGAAACTTAGGGAAGCTTACTATTCCTTTAGAACTTCAGAACACGACAGAACAATTCTTATGGCAAGCGCATGTTTTAAAGCAGCAAAACTTTGATATTAAGCAAATACAACTGCTTTTGATTTGGCATAATTTGAAGCTTTCGATGTCCATATATTGATGAATATAGGTTTTATGGAATTTTGTGAAAAACTTTGCGTTAATGTTTCTGAATTTGAAATCTGTAATGCACTATGAAAAATGTATTGTTGTACATTTGTTGATAGCACTGCAGCGAAATTATTTAGGACACCCACGTGATTGTTTTTTAACAAACTTCATAATATTGAGTTGATAATATCCTCTGTAAGCAAAGGTCATTCCGGTAGACTGTTATTTTACAAAAGAATTGTTTCTTGGTGACGGTGTGAAATCTATGCTTTTCAATTTTATTTAAAGATTCCTTTCTAGAAATGATTCTTTGCTGGCAGAATGAAAATCAAAACAAAAAGGTCGCAACAATTACAAATTTGTTGAAAAGATTAACTCGGCACAACAATATTTACAATTTTTTGTCCGCTCTGCTCACCGTCGAGAAAGATCATTATTGCTGCTAAATTTAACTTTCTCTAGAAGTTTGAAATAAAACTGTAGGGGTAAATATTAACGCATTTAAGTTGGGAAAACCCAGAAGGAAATATGTTAATTAATGAGGAAAAACTTCCAAACGAGCGTCACCGAATTTCAACTAGCACTGAAGCAACTAGTTGAAACTGGAGGGCACATCCATAATTAAAACTGGAGGGCATATCCTCATCATATGTATATCCGTTCATTCCCTTTCACCCTCTAACACCCGGATTTCTTTCTGTTAAACAGGAAAATCCTATTCCAGTTTTATTTTTCACGGGGGAGCACTTAATGCAATGGAGAAACTTACATTGAAATATCTGAAATTAATTCATGTGAAATTAATTTATGCAAAATTAATTTATGTGAAGAAATTTATGTGAAGAAATTAATGTGAAGTTCTATGTATAATTACCTCCTGAAAATATGACGTTTTACATTACTTGTTCACGGGCCGTATGTTCCTTCCCGGGTGAAGGGGTTAAATTATCGAATGAACTTCAAAATTGCTAAGCAACAAACAAACCTGAAACCAGAGTTTAATTCCAAAAATTTTATCTTCACCCCAGGCATCTTTCATGTATCTTGCAGTGAAGATGCCGATAACAGCAAACATTAACCATGCCAAAACTCCTGTGATACCTGAAATTAGGAAAAGAATCACTGAAATCACAGAATCACTAAATCACAGAATCACTGATCGCTCGAACTCATCATTGGGAGGTTTAAATTCAGAAAGAGTTCAAGTGAGAGTACAAGGTTGGAAAACGCAAAATGTCTTTATTGTAAGCCTTATATTCTATTTTCGCAACGTCAAAGATTCTTCGCAGATTCTCACTATAATTAAGCCAATTTTCTCTTCTACTCGGAGTCTCCAGCTTGTTTTTTTCAAAACACGACAAAAAATAGTCAATTTTATGTTGCAGCTTTGAAAAGCACAATGTTCTGATGTCCTACGGGAACTATATTTTTTAAAAAGTTTATTCTTTAAATTTTAAATTTAATTGTTTTCCAAATCGTACTTGTACTTGAACTCGTTCTGGATCTAAACCTCCCTACTAACTCAAAATGTTTTGTAGATCCCTTGAGAGCTTCCAGTGCTGACTCAGCTTTGTTTATCTCAAAAACTCGTGAACTTGAGAAAAATGTTATTCCCTGAAGTGTTGAAATGTCCCTTGAGAGCTTCCACTACGATATAAATATCAATTTTAATCACAGTAATCGGCGTAGTATGCGATTATCCCGTCAAAGATTATCTGTTTTTGCACAACCGGTACATAATTTCGTTTTCCTGATTATAAACTGAAATTATAAACTGAAATTATAAACTGAAACAAATTATAAACAAAAATAATGTATTAACAGAATAAATTAAATATTGAAAATAATTTCTTTGAGTGAATTTAAAACTTTTTCCCATACCATGAGCCTTTACCAAAGGATCTACAGTTGATCCTTCTTCAGTTGATAATTTAAAAACTTTTCTGAAGTTGACTTTTGATGAACTACTTGCATAAGAATCAAATGGATGCCTGTTGGGATTAGGTCCTGTAGGAAAAACACAATAAAATCAATTATACAAGAATAATACCGTATTT
>JAYJMH010026823.1:0-18054 GCA_036873815.1 Phacellophora camtschatica
AGTTTTTGGCACGGCCCCCTGAAAATCAATCATACTGACTGACGGGGCTACCGTGGATAAATAATTTTAAAATGAAATGAAAAAAATGAAATGAAATAAAGCTGAATTTTCTTGGTTCTCCCAGGAGTAAACAGGGTAATCAAAGTTAAGTTGAAGCCTCAACATCAACGTCTACCAAAAACACAATTTTCAAAACTAAAGCTCTTTTGTTCATCTTTCCCTATCAGCTTTGCAAACGTGGGGAGATATTTTTGTGTCATCCGATAGCTTGGGTTTTGAAATTAAAGTGAAACATTTTCAAGTTTAACAAATATAGGACATGATTCAATGAGGTAATTTCAGTTCAACCAATGGTGTAGAAGTGAATCAATAGCTATGGGGGCTCATGCGGGGTCCAGCATGGAGCATGAGATAATTTTTTGGAAACGGAATTCACTCGGAAACGCCCAGTTTTTGTTGTTGTTTCGATGCAATATCACATCACTTTTTAAAATAAGAATTAAGAAGAGGGCTCCTCCCCCTGCGCCCCATCTTCTTTTATAAATCACGCTGATTTCATTATCCATTTAACTTGACGGTGATGTCATGATGACATAGAAATGCGCCGTTTAATTAACTTCTTATCTGTTTTTTAATTAAAACTTTTACTTAATATCATTTCGTGTGCATTGAAGCTGTTTTCATCGAATGAATCATACTTACGTTCGATGATTGAAATTAATTTGATGAACGGAGAAATATCAATTATTTACGTTTTAATTTTTGATTTTTTCTTATTTCAAAGGCTCTCTGAGTTGGAGACCAGACTGTGTAATTCTTCAAGGAAAAATGCATTGGCATCAAAAAATGGATGTGAGTGTTTCGTTGATATGTTTTGTTTTGTCGATTTATTGCTTTTATTACAGTGAATGAATAATAATACTATTGTTGATATATTAACCAAAAATACCAATATAGCAACAACAACAACAATGATGACGTAATGTTGGAAAGACTTTAAGATTTTCAAATCTGCTTCTTCCTATATCGATTTGGAAGTTTGATGATTTGATCTTTTCAAATTTAAACCCCCAAATCGTCATTGAAGCAAGCACTTCATTTTATTGTCAAAACATGGACTAGAAATAATTAGCGTTCCTTCAAATCGATTTGAAAACTCATTGATTAGGGCAATTTTTATTTAAGGTTGTGGACTGGTAAATGTGGTCACAGGTGACTGAATGATACCCTAAACTCTAAGTTCGCCCTTCGAACGCCATTGTGTACAATTTGAGATGAGTTGTGTACAAGTTGTGTACGTCGTTGTGTACAAGTTCGCCCACGGATTTCGAGCTACAGCCCTTTGAAATAGCTGCGAATCTCAAGTAGCTTTAATATGCTTGATATAATATAATATAAAGTTTGTAAAGTTCTTCACAGTTTAGAAACATGTCTGTGACAATCGTTAATCGAGCAACCTTTGTTTATTTCTGGAACCCATGGCTTCGCAGTGATGTCGACATGGACTGGCCTAGTTCTTTTTTATTTTCTTCAGAAAATTGGTTTATCCACATGAATATTTTTCAATCTACTGAAATCTTTGGCTAATTAAGTTCTTTTGATCTCTCAAATGCAAAATGGATTAACTGATCGCCTTTAAATCTTTAAAGACTTGTGGTTTAAGATCATTGGATGCAGTTTAGCGATGCTTGTAAATCAAAGCAGGAAAGATGAACATAATTGTATAAGAGAGTTTTTATGTTTGGAAATTAAAAAATGTCAGGTGACTTTTGTTTTTGAAATTAGGAAATTGAAAGTCTTTGGGGTTTATATGCACTTGCAATGAATGCAATTTAGCGTTGTTTGTAGAAATCAAAGCAGGAGAGATGAACATAATTGTATAAGATAATTTTTATGTTTGGAAATAAAAACTGTCAAATGATTTTTGTTTTTAAATTTAGGAAATTAAATGTTTTTGGGGTTTATTTGCGCTGAATGCACTTTAGCGTTGCTTGTAGAAATCAAAGCAGGAGAGATGAACATAATTGTATAAGATAATTTTTATAATTCGAAATTAAAAAATGTTAGGTGACTTCAGCTTTTGAAATTAGGAAATTGGGGTTGATGCACTGAATGCACTTTAATGTTGCTTGTAAAAACCAAAGCAGGATAGTCACTTATTAAGGTAACTTAAATCTATCAGTGGTTCGTTTAAGCGATATGTCCATTTTTGTGCAATAGCACAGTTTATTTTCTTCTTCTTTTTCAGCAACAAAATGCCCTAAAGGTTCTCCTGGTAAACCTGGAATTCCTGGCCGGCCTGGAAAAAATGGAACGGTATTTCACATTTATAAATACAATAGTCGATGTTTTCTATTCTATTAACCTGTGCGAGCATTTTAATTCTATTGATTCATTTGCTGGACGCTTACATTTCGAAATACGACTAAACAAAAGCCACAATTTCAGTTGTGTTATGTAATAGCATGACAACTTATTACGTTTCAATTATTTATTGTACCTTATTTCTCAATCTATCTTAGTCTTAGGTCACTTTTCATCTGACGTTTTTACTCCACTAATTACTCAATACTTTCTACCAGAACGCGGTCTCTCGTGTTAGAAAACATCATCTTAAATCAAATTACCAATCACGTGACCAACTGGGAGATAGACTGGACCCATATCCACGTGTCACGTATGAGAGTAAAAGCCTTTACTACTTCACTGCTGCAAAATGTTTTAGTCTAGTCAACCCCATCCTTGATTTTGAGGGAAACTTCACTTCAAGAAGATTTCCAGAGACTTTCAGAGATTTCTCCAGAAAACCTATCGACGTTTCTTAAAGGTGTACAAGGATTTTAGGAGTGAAATATTTCCTGAGTTCTCATTGAGACTCCGAAAAATTGAATTGAAATATGAATGTAGACAAAACGCAAATCATCACGAGGAATATTCTCACATGGTCTGTCAAATGTATTTTGAATTCTATCTTCGACAGCTATCGTGCCAACAGGTTGGCAAAAAGCTAACAAACTGTTGGAAAGCCACAAGCTAAAGCAATCATATTTGTCGGGCAGGAAAGTTTTTTCACTATGCCTAGTTTTTCTGTTCTTTTAATGTGCATCTATGGTGCATGACACGAGGTCATTAATGATTTAAGATAAAATTAATGTAACCATGTGAATTATCTTGATTCTCTACATAGGCCGAGGAAAAGTCTCTGCTTGTGGTTTGTAAATAAGGTCACTGCACCCCTTCGTGGGAAGGTTGTCAAAAATGATTTATCTGCGGTCAGTTTTTAGATAAACCCTGAACGTAGATGCATCATTTTGTGCAGAATTGAATGATGAATCCAGAAGAAATATAGTCGTTTGGTTATTGAAAAGCGCAAATGATACAGTTGAAATTTAATGAAAAATTGACCTACCTCTTGTCCTCATCTCTTGCTTTGCAACCAAACCAATTTTTTCATTTTACCTTTAACAAGAAACTTTTTCCAATGGGTTTTTCTATTAACAATAAAATTGTATTAGGGAATTTTGATATGTTGTGTAAACTCGGGATAACCAACATTGCAATCAATGTTAATGGTTTCCAAGGTCTATGCTTAATTTAAAACTTGTAAAAGTCGGATTGTCGAATTTGGTAAAAATTCTTGACAAACTTGACGTACGATGCTTTGTGATTCAGTGTGCGAAATTTCAATGAAATTGATTCGTCGTTAGGTAAGCAAAGCTTTTTGAATGCTAGCTTGTGTCACCAAATCCTGTTCTGTTTTCCATATAATCACAAGGAGTCGCGATTATACCAGGCTTTACAAAAAATGATGCCAAAATTGCGGGATAAATTATAGCTATGTGTGCAAATGAGAACAAGTCAAGAAGCAAAACGTACGCTTGTTTGAACAGACCGCAGAATGAATATTTTTAAAAGGGAAAACAATGCCCGTGCTTAAAAATTGATAAACTTTACTAAAATAAGCATACACAGCCTTTGATGTTAATTGAGCCTGGTTTTATTTTTTCTGTTCCCTTTGCCGCAATTTTTTCAGAATGGAAGTTTTTTATTTAAAACTTTATGTAGGACTTGTGAACTGTGAAATTAAAGATAAACATGTAGTTGAATGACTGAACTAAAAATCAATTTTTTCTTTGCTTGAAGGGGTACAGTAACCTTAAAATACTACAGCTTCTGTTAATATCTACGTTATTAACATTTCGACGGCAAACGAAAACTGTAGATAGGTAAGCGGTTCGTCAAAGCAAAAAGCATCTGTACTAAGAAAAGCCTAGCCTGCTTACATGAGCTGAGATACCCGACCTGGCCGGGATATCTCACATAGCCCAGACGATTGTCATACCGTATGTTTACATGAGACACAGCTTGGGACAGTTTCTTGTGCGTTTCTCTATGAGTTTGTATCTATTCAACATCATATTGTTTTTTTAGGTTGGTCCAAGGGGTCCAATTGGAGCCAAAGGAGAGCAAGGCGAAGGAGGCCCCGAAGGGCTGCAGGGACTTCCAGGTATGCAAGTTTTAATCATAATTTAAAGACTATTTCTATAATGTACGTGGCAAACCAAAAACATTTCCGCCGTTGCCTGGGCTATCCTGCAAATTCTGTTCGTTTCTAGGCCGTAATTAACGCAGGAAGATTCTGTTCTATTCTAGGCCGTAATTAACGTATTTAACGTATTTCTAGTTTCTAGGCCGTAATTAACGCAGGAAGATTCTGTTCTATTCTAGGCCGTAATTAACGTATTTAACGTATTTCTAATTTCTAGGCTGTAATTAACGCAGGAAGATTCTGTTCTATTCTAGGCCGTAATTAACGTATTTCTAGTTTCTAGGCCGTAATTAACGCAGAAAGATGCCCGAAAGACTAACTTAGGTTAAGAGATATCATTCAACCTTATGCGATGATTCTAGGGCACCCAGATAACGAAAATACAATTATTGCGTCTTTTTAGATTTCAAAATGAATGAATAACATTTCTGAAAAGACCATTCCGTGAATTTAATGCTACCGTGAATTAAATGGATAAAAATATTCATTTTACTATCAACAATTATGTTTTCTCTATTACCAGTTATGAAAACACACTTTTAGAGCGTTTTTGTGAGTAGTTTTTAGCTGAAACTAGGCAATTTTGTACTTGAACGAGATTATACCAACTTTCCACACCTGCAATGATAAGATTTATAATTGATGGGGGGGGGAAGTATTATACGAGGGGGGGGGGGTATTATAGAGCAGGAGAGACGAGGGATTTTATCTCGCCATGCAATTGCTGTATGCTTTTTTTTTCGTTTACATGAAAGCATCATCCCCTATTGAGATTACGCTTGCGTTATATTCGTAATATTTTATAGCTCTACGCCAACGCATCCTACTCATCCCGAGATGAAAATTGTTTTGCGTCTACATCATAATTTGACACTATTTCATCCCGGGATAAAATCTTGGTGAGATGCCGTGGTGAGTTTATCCTGCAATGAGTTTCATCACGTCACGCCCTTTTATGATGAGATGCCGTGGTGAGTTTATCCTGCAATGAGTTTCATCACGCCCTTTATCGTGTAAACACCACTCCGGATTTCAATGTATTTTACCATCAGCCGTGTTGAAACTCATCGCGAAAGGAACTCATATCCTCGGGGGATGAAATTTATCATGTGCAGGACTTCTTAGTTTCGTGTAATTAGTTTATTGTAATTGATAGCTCGTAGTTTGTTTTTATTTTACGCTAATCTCTTTTGTAGGCAGGAATGGCACGTGTAATTGCGATGCAGAAACAGGTTTGCAGCAAAGAGGGACAGTTTATATTCACTGGGGTCGAACTGATTGTCCAGAAAATTTAAGGTCACGATTAGTTTATAAAGGTATGTAAAAGTTGTCATGACTTTTGTCCAACAAGGCTTAAATTACACAACCTGTTTCTTTCAGACAAAAGACACGCAACATAATTCGTAGCCATGGTTCATTCTATCCCAAGTTTAAGTGACCGCTACCTCAAATCATACGTTTTTTAAATACACGAAATGTTATTGCTTACCATACATTGCTTGCATTTATATGTGACACGCATATTAAATCATAGAGTTAGATCAATCACTGAAAGATACCAATGGATATACAAAAGAGTTAAACTGGAGTTCGAATTAAGTGATTTTGAGTGTATAATTTCCATGGGGGGCACTTAACTATTTTTATGAGGGGATGTCAGTCAGATATTCTTAGGTAAAGATTTTTCAAATTATGAGACTGTTAGGTTTATCTACATCAGTCATCAATTTCTTTTGGATATTTCCTTAAAATAGCATGAATAACATTGTTATACATATCATAAATTGAATTTCAATGCCTTTAGTATTGACTTGGGCAATCTTAGGTACTATGAAACATGACTACAGCCTGTATATCACAGAAATGTCTTAATTTTTGGGACGAAAGTAGTTTGATTTTGATATTTTTGGGTTATTTAAAAATTTCCTGGACTGACCTCCCCGTACGAAAAACTCCTGAGTCCCTCCCTGTGGTGTAATTTGGAATTTTCTCAAGAGATATACAGAACATTTATCGGGAGTTCAAGAAGTTAAACTGTATTAGGAAATATCTGGTATTCACATCTTTGTGAAATAATATCATAGCATAATATACGCTTCGGGGAAGTTTGCGGCTTTGCAACAGTAGAGCTATAAACCTCCGGAAGCAATGAAAACCTCTCTGCAAATAACTTCAGAACTGAACTTTAGCAGGGGGGGTGGTTATGGAAATTTGACTGCAGTTTGATAAGGTTTTTTGTACTTCAGTATTTTGTAAGTTAACAAATTATCAGGTCATATTTCTTTTCACTGAAGGGTTCGTTGGTGGGTCGCATCATAATCACATTGGTGGTGGATCGAACTTTTTGTGCATGCCCGAGAAACCATCTTATAGAAGAAAAGACCCGTCTTCCAGTCTCGACAGAGCCTATCTGTACGGAGTCGAATACGACATATACCCAGGAATATTTGAAACTAAGTTAGAAATTGGCAACCTGAACCATTATGATGCGGTTTGTTCGGTCTGCCGAGTGCATGGTCGTGATTCTATTTTAATGATACCAGGGGTAACCGACTGTCCTCGTGGCTGGACTAAAGAGTACAGAGGATACTTGATGGCTCCCAAGAAAATTCTACGTCGTGCCGAGTATATATGTGTTGACGCAAGCCCCGAGTTTACGAAAGGAACTGAAGGCACCGATACGAAGGCAGGGTATCTTAATTTCGTTGACACGAACTGCGATGCATTGAAATGTAAACCTTATAAAAAAGATCTTGAATTATCGTGTGTCGTATGCAGTTTCTGAGTACAGCAAAATGGCTATTTATTTATTGATTCGAAAGCGATGCTGTTTGTGGAGTTTGAAGGCACTTCGATAATTTCTCCCGTGGGAGACCCGAAAGAGATATTACCTTTAGGAAAAATTTACGCATTTTCATACTGTGGTGGCTTGAAATGCACGTTTCGCAGTACAGAACTTTGAGTTTGTTTCTGTTGTATGCAGTTTCTGATCAAATTCATGTGGAGTTTTATTTATTTATAAAAAGGTATGGTCGATATAAAGTTTGGATACATCCTGGCATTCCACAACTGCAGTGGAGATTCTTCACAGATCCACCTTATAGCCGACAGGAAATATCTAGAATTTTCTTCTGCTGTTTGCAATGAACGTCTATGCCATTTGTGCCAAGAAAAAATTGCATCCGAGTACAACTGCTAATTTCGGAGAGAATGCTGTCGTGTGTGGAGCTGCCAAACCAGTGGTCAGAAATTGAGTTCAGACATAAATGTCTCAAACGTAAAGCAGTTGATACAAGATTAATCAATACTTTTGGGAATATTTTGACAACATAAATGGGTTTATTTAGAAATGCCATACTAGTGAAGCAGATAATACAAGATCCGAATAAAATTAGGTAAAATTAAGTACAAACTTTGGAAAGAATTGTCAATGCAGACTGGTTGTTACAAGGGACTTCAACGTTAAAATATTTCAATATTTGAAATGATTAAAAACTTGGAACACGCAAAGAAGACTGAAATAATTAAAGAACAAACTGTTTTTGATGGGATACTCATTGGTCTTCAATTTTGCCGAAATTAGGTGTTTGTGTGTAAAGAAATAAGCTGAACATTTTTAGGATTATGTTTTCAACAGGATAAAATACATGTTTCCAAATAGCTATTCTCCAAAACATGAAATTAGTTTTTAAAGTCATTATTCCTCATTTCGCTGCTTTTGTTAAATTAAGTTAAATTGGGTGGAAAAATAAGAGAAAATTTGTTTCATGTTTTTTATTTCAACGAAATAGATTTGACATCAGTTAGATCAATTGAAATCAAGTTTACATTCTCAATATTTTTTTCAAAATATTATTTCAAAATTCAGAGTAGACATATACCATCTTCAGATGCATGACAAATAACAGTTGGACATCTTGTTCTTAAAATGTAACTTTGAAATGTGTATTTTAAGAGCGAATCATATTTTTCATGCATATGGAGATGGTGTTTGTGATTCTCCAGGCCACGATCTAGTATCTACCAAAAGCAAAATTCAGGATCAGATTAATTTATGCAGAAGCCATTGTCAACATCAGATTAAATTACATGAGAAAAATCAGGCAAGAAGCAAAAGGCATGCGTTGAAAAGATGCTGAAAGCATACATTATCTTGGGTACGAGGTTGGTCTTTCTGATCTGCTGACAATAGAAAATATAATAAAATTGTAGGTATGACAAGCATAAGAGAATTTAGTATTTTATCTGCAAGTTGTTGTGTTTACATTTTGAAAATTCCCAATCAATTTGCAGTATTTATAGTCATGTGATACAAACAATGTGATGTGATTAGCTGATCTCAAAATGTAAACAAGCCCACAGCTGGGTATACAAAATTCTCCTATGCCGATTTGACGTTTATTGTAAAAATGAATATTTAAATTGTATTTATCATGAAATTAATAATACGTGTTTCTGCTTATTGTACAAAATCTTATTTTGCAGATAACTCCTAGATTATAACGTTCGTTAAAAATTGTTGAAATTTCATTCATTATACCGTAGTCATGATCTGCTAATTTTTAAGGTTTCATCTCAGAGGATATTACATTACTCATAAAAAGTAGACTATCATGAAATTTTTAATTTATTCCTGTTTTTTTGTTTGTTGTTGCGTCAGTGAAAAGAGGAAAAGAAAAAATAAGCAAGCATGGCCTAGTGGTTAAGGCGCCGGACTCATGATCGCAAGGTCGTGGGTTCGAATCCCACCAAGGTCAGACTTGCTGCGAAAGTGTGAGAGGAGAGCTGCTAACTGTAATTCCAGGCAAAAGGAATCACGAGGTGTGGTCACATCGAGAGGAAGTACCGGAGCCCCCTGGTGGGCCCCGCCCTGCACCAAGCGCAGAAACCCATACCTTGCAAGAATAGCAAGTGTATGTCCCTGAAACTGAAAGGTTATGTATAACCCATGTCTCCTGATGGAAACAAGTCATATCGAGACTTTCGCGGGCTAGGCACGTTAAATACGATAACTCACTCACTCACTCACTCGATAATTTTTTCTATTCATTCACACGTTTACAGGGCACATGGTCACATTGAACTTTCTCTGAACATGGGTATATTTTTTCTTCGAATGCAGTGGTAAATGCACACTTTCATTCCACTTTCACCGCTGTAAAAACAGTGCACTTTAACGAAAATATAAACAAGCGTTATTTTAACGATAATAATTGCAAGCAAACTTAAGATTTTAACATGATACATAGGCAGTTAGATCCAGCAGTTCTAATTTCATTTATTTTATTTTATCCACAAAAAGACAGCCATATCTTTGTCCTATCTTGCCACAATATAAATTAATTATTTTACTAGATCATATTGGAAAGTTGGATAAGATTTACGACAAAAATACAGTGTGATCTAAATAATCTTGGTTTGCATTCTATTCATTCTTACGTTTACAGCACAATAATTTTCTATTCATTCACACGTTTACAGGGCACATGGTCACATTGGACTTTCTCTGAACATGGGTATGTTTTTCAGAAAATATGCTATAATGTTGCCTGGGACGTCGCTTTTTTGGGGGGTTTGGGCAAGGTCTTGTGCACATTGCAGGAAACAACAACTAACGTTTAGCAATGATTTTTTAATAAGAATCAGCATGTCTCGCGCTGGGTATGTCGATGATTGCCATGCTTTTGTTTTCGGAAGCTACGGCAGCTATTGTTTTCGCATGTAAGCAAATTGCGGGTTTGCTTATGTTAATAGCTGAACAGCTAAGTTACAAATACCGACAAACTATATGCTAAAATTTAAATTGGCTATTGCTGATGTAGATAAACTATACTTTTGGGTTATTGAAATTAAACTTTTGGTGCCAGAATTTATCAAACTGTATGCAGATTTTGAAGATACCTGCTACATCTACCGCTAACCCAAAATCATTTCACGTTACAAAATCACAAAATTTAAACCGTTAAAACCTTACATTTACGCATTTGTGAGGAATAAATTTCAAATTATTTGTCACAATACAGTAGAAACCAGGAAAAATAAAGATCAAATTTACTACGTTGGCACTTTTTCTTTCTCTACCTGTCCAGCATTCCGTGGTCTGTACTTGTGACAAAAATAAAAACACATAATGTAGGACAGGTAGAATGTGAGAAATTGAAATGGGAATAAATGAAAACTTTCCTTTTCCTAAAGCCTGTGTAGAAAACCGCATATAAAAACCTTACGTTTTGATGGATTTAACATTGATTGATCACAGACTTAAATGATATCAATTTAACTCGATAGGATTATAACGTTTGAAGTGACATGATCCGTTGTTTACAGTAAAGTTCCGCATGTAGGAAAGTTTCAAAGTTTAACCGAACAAAGTTTGTAATTTTGAGGCATATTAAATCTCAAAATGCTCAATTGGGGGGTGTCAGTCTTTTGGCGTCAAATTTTCAATTGGGGGAGGGGTGTCAGGTGTAGAAATTACATTTTTCTTCTCTTCATTTTCTTTTCAAACAAAATTTTTTTTTCTAATTTCTAAAAATGTTTTTTCTTAAATTTCTGAATGATCGGAAAAACGAATTTTAATTGAATCTGCATTAGTACGATTAAGACTACGAGAATATTTATGATTAAACACATATTTTTTCAACAACATGACATACTTTGTCATATTTTATCTTATTATCTTATCTGGTAAAACTGATACACTACTGTCGCCCGTTATAGTCCAAAATGTTTACATTGAACTCTTAGAGCTTTGCTTGTGACAGCATTAAGGCCCATCTCCACTTAATTCGCAATTCGCATGCGATCGCGGTTCCTTGTTGGACCAGCAATTACCTTGATCTGTTTGTGCACACCTTATTCAATGCAAAGACGGTTGACAATTTTTTAATGCAAATATGATAGAGTTGATACATTATCACCCGTTGGTCCAAAAATATCTAAAAGTCTTCCAATCGCGCTTATTCATGTCTTTAGAGGCTTAAGATACACCATATAACAGCAGAAACCCCTTTCGGGAAGTAAGAATCGCCATACATTAAGACCTTGAAGCTTATTATCGTAATAGAGGCTATGCACTTATTGGACAACAATTACCTTGATCGGTTTGCACTTTGTTTAATGCAAAGACGGTCAATCATAAAGAAATGTTTATTCCACTGATGGCTTTAATTAATACTCGAGAAATGCAAACATGTTTATGGATGCAACTGCTTATCTGTTTGCGAAAGATATGTCGTGAGTTTACAGAGCTTTGTTTGTTGGCTCCATAAAAATTCTTATAAATTCCGATAAAATCTGGTCTTAGCTGCACAAACCGAAAAGGGGTACTGAACAAGAAACGTTTACTTTTTTGAAGAAGAATTGAATTTGGTGAGATATATTAAATTGTAGATTTTTTACAATTAATTCAATATTTAATCGAGTTTGTCTTTTTGTTTTTTTTTTTGGTTTTAGATTAGTGAGATTTAACATAAAGTTTACTGAGGTCTATGACATGAAATATGTAGAGGTCATTCATAATTTCTCTACACGCAGATGTTTAGAAAGGATTCCTACGGCTGCATTGACATGGCTAGGCTCTCATGGGCTTACGCCTAAATATGAATTCACGCTTGTTACGTCTAGGGCATTTTACGCTTGTTACGCCAAGTTTTGCTTTTTACATCAATGAAAAATTACGCCTGTTACGCCAAGTTTAAGCCTACTACCTCTATGGCCATTTACGCCTGATACGCTAAGTTTACGCTTGTTACATCTGGGACTGATTACGTCTATTACGATAAATGTACGCTTGTTAAACGTCTGAGGCTATTTACGCCTGATACGCCAAGCTTGCTTTAAAAAAGTTTAATATTTTTAATTTCAATGATTTTTCAGCACCGGTCCAGCTATGATTAAAATTGCAATTGCCTTTTTGATGTTCTACACCGTTCACGGTGAGTAAAACCATTTTATAATGTATAGTGTCAAATAATGGTTAAAAAATGATTTTTAGAAGTATACAGTTGAACCTCGCTATCTCGAAAATTAGTAAAAGGATTACAATATGCCGGACAAATATTCGGCCGGATGAAACTAAGTACGTCTGCTTGGGTTTACACGGTACAACAATAAAATTCTTGTAGCTAAAACCGTTTACACGGTACCGGACGAATGTCAAGCCGGCTTAGTTTTTCATTAGTGCGCTTTCCTTGATGGACGAAAATTAGTACGATTATTCGTTTCAGTTAGCCAGGCCTCATGTGTAACGGAAATCCTAACCGTAATAATTTTCATCCGCTCAAATATTCGTCCGGTGGCCGGTACCGTGTAAACTGGATCTAAGATCCAAATCAACTCAAGAGGGATACAGTAAACCTCCAAATATAAGCCTTGGGCTTGTACAATTTCATAGGCATATTGGACCGTTAGAACAATAGAAGAAAAATGGAATCCCATGACAGGGGCCTTGTATTTGGAGTAATGCTTTTAATCGTAGGTCTACTGTATATAATTAACCAGGAGTTGAGTTCATATTTTTGTTTCTTAGCTTTTGTTTCTAAGTTTCTGAAAAACCGTTTTTTTAAACAAGAAGTTTATTTTTTAATCATTTTGGTAAATTCCAAGTAATCTGACAAATAATACGATATTGGAAGAAATTATTTCCATTATTTACATTTTCAAATACAACTTGCGGAGTTTTTTCAAGTTGGTTTTATTTTTTATTATTCTTTATTTATTTGCTTAACAAATTTCATTTTTTCTTTTATTGTTTAGGTGTGTCGTTTCCCAATCTTCTAAACGGAGTATTGCTCAGTGCTCCTCCGTTTGCATTTATAGGAACTACCTTAGGCAGTTGTGGTATGTATATGTTCATAACCAAATTTCATTAAAAATATATTCTACACTACATTTTGTTACAATGTCTCTAACGAAACGCAATAAAAGAATGAAGAATATCGACTCTCGATGCACAAATACTAATAAAACTAGGTATCAATTTTTATGTTGACTACCAAGAACTACTTTAAATAAAGTTTCGAATAAATTTGAGTGAAACTCGGACCGCTAACCTTGATAAAAGCTGTTACCTATTTTTTGGGACACCCGGGAATGTACAAATGTTCTTGTGCTACAACCATTGGAACTACCCAGTTACATTGTGAATGTTGATTTTACAGCCCACGACATGATATTTTATATTATATTGCATTGCTTGTCCTACTCACTTCATCCCAGCTACTTCTGCAGATCCTAGAAATTACGAGAAACTTCAATTACGAGAAATTCGATAGAAATTGCAATCAAGGGAATGAAAGGCAATAAAAATAGCTTCATGATCAGCAAAGAAAGGTAATTTATGAAAAAGTATAAATGTTATTGTCAATGTTTTTTAGATAATACCCAGGCAGGAGGATTCCGCGAGGCAAGAGCAACATGCAGCATTCGTGAATTGGAAAATGTGTTTGCATACTCGGGTCCAAATGCGAGAGAGCTTCTAAGACTGGCCAGCGAAGAGAGCTCAGGAAACCCACAAGTCGGGGGATCTCAAGTAAGCAAAATGATTCGAGAACTTATTGAAATTAGTGCGATAATATCCAAGAATCAAGCATTATTACTTAAAAAAAACAAATATTTGGGGCATATTTTAAGAACTTTTTGTAAATATTTTTCCAAAATCAAATTAGGGGTGGTCATTAAATATATAGAGCATTATTATATTATTATGGATCCAGGATCCAGGGTTAGTGCCGTAATGCTTCGAATTGAGGCCTTTCTTCTTTTAAACCCCTTGTAATAAACGCCCCTTGGAATTAATTAGAGCCCCGGGCGGTAATTCGAAACGTTACGATAACTTCATTTTAAATTTGTTTGTAAGAAGTTTTTCACTTATTAATAACGTGCATAAAAAATTAAAGGGATTGCACGAAAACTTTTATTCAAGCACTTCATTTTTCTTATCAACAGGTGAAAAAACACCATAAGTCAAAATTCAAATTTATAATTTTGACTAAATTTTTACCAGAGTGAATTTTTAATTTCTAGAACGTGAATGCAGATTGCAAGTCCAGGCATGCAATGTGTTACGTTGCAAGAAAAAAATGCAGATGCACCATTACCCTTGATTGGTGTGCAGAAAGAAATGCAAACTGCAACGGCAATTGAGAAGCATGCTGCCTGGCCCGTTCACATAAAGAGAGCCATTGGCGGAACATTGGTTGGAAATCAATCTTCAAAGATTTTTTCAATTGATTCATATTAATAGTTTTAATTTGAAATTTCTCTCTTATTTTCTGCACAAATATTACCCGTTCAATATTTGCGAAGCGATAGAAGGAGCGAGTCCAAGGCGAGTTTTTACAATCCTATGGCTGCGCATATGTTTCGTAAAAAATCCGCTGCTATTGAGAACAGCATTTTCAGAGATTTGAATTTCGGTATGTGACGTAATAAGCTTAAGGCCATTGAAAAGGCTGTAAGTAAGTAAGTATTTTTATGCTACTAAAATAAAAAACTTACAATTCAAAAAGTTAAATAAATGGATAATATATCACACAATTGGTTCGGTTATTGGGTTGGAGGATGTACTATTGAATAATTGACTATAATTGAATTGATCATAGTCACAAGAAAGAGACATACATGTTGTCTAGATAAGTTTTTTTCAGAGTCAAGAAAAGTCATCAACCTTCCTCCGAGCGTATAGTTTGATCTTTAGAATCCTTCCTCATTAAACAATAGAAAATGGGCGTGGTTTGGGTGTGGCAATCATTTTCCTTTGTTTACTTCAACCTTCTTCCGATCAGTGACCGTGCGACAGTAATGTTTTCCTGACTCTTGAATTTTAAAAACATACTTTGGAGAAGATTATGGGCCGGCCTCGGGAATGAAACATGGGCCCCTATTAATAAAAAATAAGCCCCACTTAAAAATAGAATTTTGCAAATAAGCCCAAGTGGGCTTATTCCAGGATTTAAGGTACCGATTCAAAGTAACATGCAAATCAAAAAATTGTTTATTTTGCTTATACCATGATGCATTTTTAAACATCATTGCATGGTTCTGCGCAATTACAATTTGCAACAAGCAAAGTTCATCAGTTACTCGATGACACATATCTCAAATGTTGACATTACCATTCATGGTCATGCATGAAGAAATATGTTTTGATTTCTCTACCAGTTAAGTATTTAGTACTGAAAAAAATAACAATGCGATTTATCTTTCTGAAGAATTGTTTTTAAGATTTTAAAATAGCCAACGCAAGTAAAATAAATGCTTGCGGTTTCGAACACGACACTACGTTTTGCGTTAGAGAAATAGATTTCGCATTTCTGAGTGCACTCAATCAAGTCTAAATAAACAAAGAAAGCAAGGCTGATTAGCTAGGCTGTGTTTAGGTGTGAAATCTATTCTTTACACAGATAAATTCAAAGATAAATCTATTCTTTACACATTTAAAGCTTAATCATTTGTTTTACGGAAAGTCTCTTTGTTGACAGCGAAGCAAATTGCAATAAACATAACAGAAAGGTTTTGTTCTGTTTTACATAATCTTTCTTTGCTAACAAGATAGAATCAACAACAAGCAATTTTCTTTAGTTGCTTAGACTTCTGAACAGTAGTTACTCTCTGCACAGTAATTAAGTTTTGAAAAAAGCTATTCTTAAAGTAAGGTTTTTAAAGGCATTGTTTTATTTTAAAGGCATTATTCCGGCATTGATATCATCATACAAGAAAACATTTTCATGATTAAAAGTCGATCGCAATTTTTTGATTTTTTAAAAGGTTGAATTTTTATTTGGTCCACCCGTATTATTTAAAAAAATCGTGTTTGCATTTTACGATAATACATGTTTATAGAACTACATGCTTCGTGGCACTGTCACATCAAAACAAGCAAAAGTTTATCTGTTATGCATTGCCATACCTTCACAGGCAAATTACAACAAGCAAAGGTTTATCTGTTATGCAATGACATACCTTCCGTGTTGACATGATCATATTCATGTGAAGATCTCTTTCTGCAATCATTATTGTTTACTAGCTATAAATTTACTATCGGGTAAGCTGGCTGATTATATGTGCATTGCATGAACGAGAGAGGAGATTCGTCTTGAATAAAAAAGCTGTTTTGAAGAAAGTTCATAGAAAGGTTAGTAGGTACAGGGCATAAAGGCCAGGCAGTGGAAAATAGATTTTATAATTAAACAATGTAAATATCATAAAATTGGGAATAAAGCATATTTTTATACTGCAATGCTCTTGATATGAAAACATTTCTTATCTACTTTCCAGTCAAATATCCCAAACTTTACCTTATTTTCACTGCGACAAACTTTTGTTGTATCTACTAAAGACCAGAACTACTATAAGAGGCATCTTCTGTTGTTTTGTTTCAATCATATAACATTACAGTATTAGACGACGCACTTGTAAGTAACAAAATTCTTAGTTGCAAGATACCTACAGTATATGACGTTATAATCGCAGCTTAACATAGTTTTAAATAAACACTAAAAGTGGCTTGGAACAGAAAATATCTTAAAAATTTGAAAATTTGAATCTAGTTTCTATTGAGTTTATAGCTTTACATCATCTTGCAGAACTATTTAGATTACATTTTTACGCATTGGAATTAAATTTGTATTCGGCTTTGAATTTTATAATTTTTTAACTAAATCAAAATGGTTTCCATTAAAAAATAACGATCAATCTAAATTTCTTATAAAAAAATAATTTTCTTGTATTATGTTCATTGTTGTTTTTTCTAACAGCCCAGCTATGATTAAAATTGCAATTACCATTCTGCTGTTTTACACAGTTCATGGTAAGTTAATTTTAACAATTTAACACTCAATTTCCGTGTTATTTAATTTCAGAGTTAAAATTATAGAAATTTTCCCATTATTTTCATCAGTAACATGCACGCTATTATTGCTGATTTATACCAGGAGAAAAATAAAATTTTCTCAAGCTTGAAAAACTATGAAAATTCACCTGTTTCAAATCTACCAAAAATTCCTCAATATCATCTAAACCACTTGGAATATGGAACAAAAACTTCATGATATTAAACTGGCTTCCCATTTTGTTTACCACATGACTACCATACAGTAAAAACCCGCATGTAAGAAAACAGATTTTTCATCCAGGGTATTGTTTCGTAAACAAAAGGCTATTGTTTTATCTATTGTTTTTTCTAAAAAATCTTAAAAAGTGTGTTTCTTATTTGAGGGATTTTACTGTATCCAGGAACCATGCGAAGTTTCATCTGGGGGATCCATGAAGTACGTGCGCAGTACTTTGGCAATTTGTCAGTGGAGCCGGCAGGAATTCCTATTGGCTGGAAGATTTGTTTGGGGGACCACACCCGTCACTTTGGCTATAAATACCTACCACGCGGTCGCCCCATTTCATCTTTCGAGATATCAATTGACCCCGGGGGGGGGGGCACTTGGTATGTTGAACACCCGGGGATGTGCCTGCCAATAGGGTCTCAATTTTGGTAAAAAATTCCAGGA
>JAYJMH010026834.1:0-18053 GCA_036873815.1 Phacellophora camtschatica
ATTATTTTCTAAACCTTTCCCTGCATACTGGTTATAACAGAAAAATATACACATCTGGATGAGTTTTGTTAAAAGTTTAGTTCTAATTAAATCAAAATTGAATTCAGATTTTATTAAAAAGGTATATACTAATAATCTTCTTCAAATACTTCCTGTTCATTCCCCTTAAGAGGAGTTTTTATCATGTTAATGAAAGATGAATATCCATTTTTTACACATTGCCGCTGTGAGTACGGCTATGGCTGTGGGTGGTACTATTGAAATGGCGGTGGCTGAGGATAAACTTGCGGGACATTCTGGCTTGCAGATAATGATTAGGCAAGCAACATTAGGCCATTGCTAAGTTGGTCTCCTAAGGGGGCAAGTGATTTTGCCATGGTCTCAACAACTTTTCATGCTTTTTGAGGACTGATCAAACATTTCAGTAGTTTTTCTCTTTAATTCTAATTCTTCTTTTGCTACTCTTACCATAATTAAATCGCATTGTTATGCTGACAAATTCTTCTCCAATTTTGCATGTTTATTATCAATAAGTTTTACATTGACTTGAAGTTTCAACCGGTAGCCATCATTTGCCTGATGTCTTCATACATTTTAACCAAATCAAAATCCATAACTTTGCCCTCAAAGTCTTTTTAAATTTGTAATCATGTAGACACACGAATAGACTCCATCTCCACCTAGCTGTTTTGTGGACTCTTCGCTCCATCTCCACCTAGCTGTTTTTGGTTCTTTCTTTTAGTTTTTTGTTTCAAATACATAAGATGTTTCAATATAGGAGTTGTGGACAGGGGTAGGAGTTGATGATGTCTCTTGTATCAAAATATCTTCTTCATTTTCTGACTCATCCTCAATGGCAACTTGTGTCGCAGCTGCATATTTTACATCAATTTGTGATGGCGTAAGCTTTTTTGAACTGCAAAAAAAATTAAATAAACTCTTTTTTTCAAAGAAACTTGGCTCTTTGTTTCTAGCTAAAAGATTCACAAATTGGTTTCTTATATGTAACATTGTGTGCATGTTATGGGGTTGGGGTTTTGGGAGTTGACATTATAAAAACATTTATAGTATAGATTACTTTCCGACCATCAAATAGTTTCAAATTCTTGGAAAATAGTACAGACATTCTCACAAATGTACTCTAATTCTAACCTTTCATTGAAACATTATTTCCATGTACATGTGACATTATTTGTAAAAAAAAAGATCAGTTGTGTCTTATCTTATCTTTTCCAGTAGAGTTTCTTAATTTTAGGCTATACAGTTTCTGATAAGCGGTTTCTTGTGTAAAACGATGAGTGTAAATTGTCTTTTAAATGTCAAAAATTGATTGATTGTATAGATTTTTTCGGTTCAGGCATAATTACACTTGGTTTACATCACATTGTTGTAAAAAAGACATGCATTCT
Source organism: Phacellophora camtschatica (assembly GCA_036873815.1). NCBI lineage: Eukaryota > Metazoa > Cnidaria > Scyphozoa > Semaeostomeae > Ulmaridae > Phacellophora > Phacellophora camtschatica. Next base: position 1,410 of record JAYJMH010026834.1, read on the forward strand.
GCTGCAACATGTTTTGATTGTGAAATTCGCATTTTATGTCAACACAAAATATTGCCTAGGCTAGGGGGCTCTGTTATATGGTGTATAGGTGTATATTCACTTGAGGTGAGAAGGGGGTCAAAGTCCATAGAAAACAGAAAACATAGAAACATAGAAAACATCAAAATTGCCTATTTTCTATAATACATAGAAAATTGCCTATTTTCCCAGCCAGTCATCCATGTGCAAGATTTTTTTCAAAATTGTTGTATGCGTGCCAATTTTTAATGAACTTTATTGTTTTCAATCAGGAAAACAAAGAGCACAGTTTTTTACTGCTGTTGTGTACTGCGCCTGCACACCAAAATTTGTATCTTATGCACAAACAACACGCAAGATTTTGTGAAGAACTGCTATGCTCATGCTTTGAAGACGAACGAGACGAACAAGAACGCCCAGCCAATCACACCTCTCACCGCAACCCAGATTTGTGTGTCATAATTGTTTACAAAGTGAAAACCAGGTCAAAGAGACTTAGGAGATCCCCAGAACGGTAGGTCCCTTGAGACGGTTAATCGGCCTTTTCAGTCGTTAAATGCCTCTCAATTGTGATTGCAGTTTGCGTCCTATTCGGGTCCCTAAGGAGCTGCTATAAAAAACACCATGAGAAGAGTAGGAGGATAGGTTTTGATGATGAAAGCACAAGACGCAAGAGAGCTCCAAGAGTGAACGCGTTCAACCGTTGACGTCAAGATAGACCTAGCCACAAGGGCGACCCAAGCCCAAATTGGTGACGGCATGTTGGTGAGCGTATTTATTCCGTCTTCTTTATTGGGGATGCACAGTGAAAGGGAGATGAGAAACTTTGAACAGCAATGAATGACTTGAATTTTGTATTGATCTTTTGATAATATTTTTTTATATAGATAATTGCATTTTAAGGAAACGCTACATCTTGTTTGAATATGCTCATGGGCCACACTTTAAATCCACTACTGGTAGTAGAGGTTAATTAAATTGCTAAATTTTACACTTTTGTTGAGGTATTGCATGAAGTTCTTTCCTTGAACTTAGCCTATTACGCTGGTACTTACATCATTTGGACATGACGAGTTGTACCTTGTTATGTTCTAAAGTGCGTAGGGAACTTTTAGCACTACGTCGATGTATCTTTTTGCTGTTTGTTGCATTTGCATGATGTATCTATATGCTAAATTGCACTTAGGCTTGCGTCTTAGTGCATGTTTTTTGCGCGAAGCGTTTTAGCGCAAAGCGTTTTTGCGCTAGTTAGGGATTTAAAAGTTAAGATTTGCTTTCTTCTTTTTCTTGAGATTATTGTGTGATTTATAGCAATTACTACACAAAATTTAAACGAATTTGTAACTTGTTGTGCTAAGTTGAATTAAGTAGTTTCTTAGATAGTTCTATTTATATTGGTATTCATTGGACAGTTCGTGCTGCTGCTATTTCTTAATGGACTCCGTTCACTCGCTCAAGATGAAGATTTGGACCACCTTTGTTTGAAAGTCGTTCGCTTTGATCGCTCGTGGTACACTTTGTTATTCAATTGTTTACTGGATCAGTCTCTCGTGGAAATTGCTCTTTGTATTCTTCATGGGGCAATGTCGTCAGAGGATTAATTATATTAAGATATTTTGAACTTGAATGTTGCAGAGCTCCGAAGGGAATTGGAGAGGAACGCATTGCCAGCCACTGGGAGAAAGGCAGATCTGACACAAAGGTTGTGCAAGTCCAACAAAAGGGAAATTATCACGAACAAAGGGGGTTCTCCTTTGGATTCCGGTTGTGGTGGAAAGTCTCATGATAAAAAAGAGTCAATGTCAAAAATACCTTAGAGGATACCGTGTTTGTTGCCGAACGAATTACATCATCAATTCGTGATAGAAATAGAATTTTGGAGCAAGATTTGCTTAGCATACAGTTCGAAGATCGGGACATTGATCTGTTCGGACATTCGAAATACAGTGATGATAAAAAAGAAGAAGACACGTTTTTGGATGAACAATTGTGTGATAATGGACTGCGAAGTAGGGAATACAGCGAGCAGAGCATACAAACCGGACAACTTTTAATTAACGGACAGCCTCGTTTCCAAGTTAGTTCAGATGAAATAAAGTATGTTACAGATCACAGAGAATATGAGTATGCCGGACATGGAGGAAACAGTGATCATGACAATATTGTTCAGGAGATTAATGAAATGAAAGTTTTAAAACAAAATCAAATATGGTCCATCAAATGGTGAAAGAAATGGATTTAAAGGTAAATAATTGGAGTAAGAAAATATTGGAGGCAGTGCAGCACAAAGTCCCTGTTATTACAAACACGACAAGTGATGTTACACGTGACATTAGAGGATAGGACACCACTGAAAGAATGCAGAGAACCAAATTTAAGTAGCAATTTGAAATTACCCAAGTTTACGTTGCAGGAGGCTCATGGCAATGTGAAGGAATGGGTTTCATGGTGGGAACCGCTCAAATCTTGTATTCACGAGAACAATACGTTCAGAGAAAGAGAGAAATTCAATTATCTGAGAGTATATGTCAAAGAATCTGCAAGAAAAGCCATTGAATACATTGAAGTTCAGAGTTCCAATTACTCAAAGGCCATAGATGCATTGAAGAAGCGTTATGGTAGACAACGTTCAGTCGTTGAGCATTTAGCCGAATCGATACTCAATATGGAGAAGAGAGAACGGGTAACTGCACAGTCACTGAGATACTTGTATGACACTTTGGTTAATAGATATCACACTCTGGAGCAATATTAACCAAACCTTGAAGTGTGTCACTGAATTCTTGCCCCAAGTTTCCAAAGTAAGCTGCCAAATGACATTAGGAGAAAGTCGGTTAATGAACTTTCCAAGCTAGAGAATGAAGACGAAGATACGAGAGTCACGGTAGAGTTTTTCTTCAATTTTCTTCGTTCAGATGTAATGCCTGAAGAGGCCATAGAGAAGTCGACTCCAAACCGTTCAACTCATCCCAGAATGTCAAATAGACAACGTATACAAAAAAAGGATTAACGGGACAGTAGGTTTTCATCAGCAACCGCATTATCAGCTCAAAGTAGTCAAGGAACTCTCAAGTAATCAAAATAAATGTGGTTTTGTGAGGAAAACCAGGAATCAAAGAATTGCTATGCAATCAAGAAGAAGTCAGTCGATGTAAGGATACAAATAGTTAAAGACAAGGGATTGTGTTTCAATTCCTTGAAACCTGTAAGTTCCACACACTGTAGTTCACGTTGTAAGAGTCAAGGATGTATGATCGAGGGATGTCAGAGAAAACATCATATATTACTACACAGAGCAAGTTCGAGTTCCAAGACAGAAGTAACCAAAGATGAAAAGGTCTGTTCTTCTGAGAAAGTAGAAGCTAAAGTAGCAAGCCATTCTGGCAATTAGAATCTTTGGGAATCGATGACAGTGACAAAAGGTTCACAAAAGACGAGGAGAGTGCGATCCACAATTCGAAGATAATCTTGTCTATGATGGAGAACGTTACAAAGTTGAATTGCCAAGGAGAGAAGATAGTACAGGTTTGGAAGACAATCGGCATCAGGCTGTTAGCAGACTTGTGAAAATAGATTAACCTTTGCAATATGATAAGGAAACAACAAGAATAGGAATAGAGTTCCTCTCAATGAATGCCTTCTACCAGGACCTGTATTGCAACATAATTTAGTTTCAATCATCATTAGGTTTCATCTTCATCGTGTCGCCTTGTTGGCTGTTATCAGAAAAATGTTCTTGTAAATAAAACTTCAAAAGCAAGGTCAGAATGTGCATAGATTTCTATGGCGTGATTTTAAAACCAAGATAGAGCCAAAGACGTACTGCATGACGCGCATGACTTTTGGAGATGTCCTTTTGAAGAAATAGCAACTGTGCAGCATCATGCTAACTTAAACAAGAAATAATTCCAGTGGAAATAATTCCAGTGGAAACTATCAAAAAGAACATGCATGTTGATGACTGCTTAACAGGAGCTGACGACAATGAAAGTGCATTCCAGTTGTATCAAGAAGCTACAGGGATGATGAAAGGTGGAGGCTTTGAATTAGTCAAGTGGGCTAGTAAATTCTAAAGATGTTCTTGTCCGTATGCCAAAAGACAAAAGTGGACAAATGAAATTCCTCCGTTACAGAAAGGTGATATTGTATTAATATCAGAGGACAATGTGAAACGAAACAATTAGCCAACGGCAATGGCGACAGAAGTTCATGAAGGAGCAGATGGTTTAATTCAGACAGTGACACTCAAAACACAGAAAGAAAAATTAAATAGATCTATCCAAAAACTGCACTTTCTTGAAGGACACAAAGTGAGTGATGAAATAGTTAAAGGAAAGATCTGTATTCCTAAACCAGCCACCAAGACAAAGTCTACAAGAGTGAAGTCAGTTGCCGTAGTACGTCAAGGCGGGGAGAATGTTTACAAAGCGAAAATGAGGTCAAAGAGACTTAGGTGACCCCCAGAACGGTACGTCCCTTGAGATGGTTAGTCGGCCTTTTCAGTCGTTAAATGCGTTTCCTTTGTGTGTTGGCAGTGTGTGTCATATTCGGGTCCCTAAGGAGCTGATATAAAAACCATCACGAGAAGAGTAGGAGGATATGTTTTGTTGATAAGAGCACAAGACACAAGAGAGCTCCGAGAGAGAACGCACTCAACTCGTGATGCCAAGATAGGCCTAGTCACAAATTGGTGAGCGTATTTATTCCTTCTTCTTTGTTGGGGATACACTGTAAAAGGGAGATGAGAAACTTTAAACAGCAATGAATGACATGAATTGTGTTGTGTTGATCTTTTGCTCATATTTTTTTATATAGATAATTGCATTTTAAGGAAACAATACATCTTTGTTTCAATGTGTTCATGGGCTGGACGTTAAATCCACTACAACCATAAAATAAATCTATAAGAATGCCTGATGTAAAAAGATGAAGTGTGTAAATGTATCTCGAATAATTTATATAGACTTAATTTGATATAGACTCTCCAGACTTGACAGTTCCATAGATATTGTTGCTACAGCCACAACTTGCAAAGAATAACATATTAAAGCCCAAGAAAGTATTTTCTTGTGTAAAAATAGACCCAAAAAATAATTTGTCCTACCTCAGATACTTTAGATAACAAGAGAAAAAAAATTTATTTTCATATCATAGACACAACAATGTTGTTGACCGATTGAAGTAATTTTAACATTCTCTCAGAAACATTAACCTTGAAATTTCATATTTGCCTTTAAAATACGTCAAAAAGTATTTTGATTTTGTTAATATTGTTTCTTTTTAATTTTGTATGTAAAACATGTTTTCTTCATCTGTTGAATTCTACTCGCATTTGAGACCCAAAAAATAATCCAGAATTTCATGAACCCAAAAATATAACTGTGCAAATGACTGTCCCAAAAAATAATTTTTCAAAACTTTTTGACCCAACAAAGTAACCTGAGCACCCCTATGTTAAGTTATAGCAGAGAACCACCTGGCATTTTCTTGGTAAAATATTTCTAGCAGAGCATCTTGATAGAAAATACTAGTCTCAAAAATAGTTTGATATTCAACAGCAAATTGTGATGTTAATATTTTATTTTCAGTTTGTTTAAAATTTAAATTAACAAATTTTCTTCGCATTTAGTTGTCAAACGTAAGTTTAACATAAAATGTTTCCACAAAGTGTCATCAAACTAAAAAAAATTGAACAAATGAACTGAAAACACTTAAATCTGTAAAAAAAATATCTTTCATGTTTGCAGTAAACTTTATCTATATAAAAAATATATGCACATCTGGAATTAACATTGTCTTTTTCTTGAATCTGATTTTCTTTTGCTTTGTCTTAGTTGATCAAATAAAAACATGTGACTAACTGTTCAACAAAAAATAAGATTCCAGAAGAATTTATTGTATTTTTCATAATAGGTTTTAAAAATGTGAAAATTGTAATATTTATGCTTTTATTTGTTTGCATGATAACATTGTTGGAAAAGTGAAAAGTGAAAATTGAAGGTTAATGGTGCATACTCTAAAGTCTCGATGTAGATGGGCTGGGCCTGCTACTGTAGTTATTAAACCAAAGCATTCTAGATCAATTAAAAATTATAATAAATTGCACTGAAGTGAAGATGCTTTTCTGTTAATGTTCTTCTGTAATTCCACAGCTCGTAGCAATAGGCCAACATACCAGCAATAGGCCAACACTAAACTGTTTGTTTGGTGCCGGGTTTTTGTGTCATTTTGATTGTTATTTGCATTTGAATTGGAAGGACCACCATTGTTTTAACCCTATTTGGCCTGGGGGAGGGCATTATGGCCCCCTACCAAACACTCCTGAATAACATCTAAAGAACTTGCAGTACGTTCTTAGAACTTCTTGACTTTTCTTAAAATTTAATTGGCTTCACAACAATAGTATAATTATGGTCTGTTGTTCTACCATGTGACCTCCATATGTCCTTATTTCGCAGGTGGTTCAGAACAAAACTGTAAAAAGACACCTAATTTAACCGATAATCAGCTAACCATGTCACAAATGACGCCATTTGATTTGCCTCTATAAGTACGTTCTTTTGATATATATTTTGTTAATTTTCGCTGACGTATGCAACTTTTAACATATATGATGTCATATACATATATGACATCTTATAATGAATAGAGAGGTGCATTAAAAGGTGTAGCAAAATGTATCAATTTTGTACAATTGTTCATTAATCTATCAGATAAAAAAATTTGGAAATTAAAAATCAACTATTCATATTTGCAGTTATAATAATTTTACTAACTACTTTTCAAATAAAACTAATTAAGCCCTATTGTTTCTCTAAATTAAATTTTTTTACTTTAATTACTTAACATGAATCAGAAACTATGTTTTCTTTATAATTATCGATGTTTTTATTTGTTTTAGCAAGTAATATTTCCTTAAAAGTTAAATAGCTATTTTTGCAAAATTTTCCATTGTTTTTGGTTGCCTAGCAATAATTAATGCTATTTTTAAAATCTACAATGTTTTTTAATTATGTGTGGAAGGTTTCATAATCATATTTCTATTGACTGCTGAAATAAGAAGGGGGGGGGGGGCAAAATGCCCACCCAGACAAAAATATCAAATTGACAACCCGGGCCAAATAGGGTTACTCAAAAGTTATTAAATTGTCATAAAAAATAGTCTTTAATAGTGTAAGCATGAGTAACAAGGAAAATCTCCCATTTTTTGTATTCTTTGTTATTAAAAAACAATTGAATAAAGTTTTGTTTTCAAGCTGGTTTCATTCCTAATTTAGGTCTTGTACTGTCTTTTACGAATTGTCTGGTTTATGTTGTCCTTCCTTCGTCCTCTCTCTTTGTTTATCTAATCTAGATAAGATTCAGCAGCAACAAGAAGTTAGTCAAAACAAAGAGTCCATTAATGCTCAGTCCAGCACAACAGCAACGAGTGAGCAGGGATGACATCACAATAAAAACGCGTGGTCAGCAATTGTACAACTGAATTGGATCACCTTCAACAAAAACATCAGTTTCGCCATCCTGTGCAGCTTCCAAGACATAACATTTGCCAGATCGAAAGAACAAGCCATTAGCATTGTTAAAAAGTTCACTTTATCATGAAGTCATTGTCAAAATGCGAATAAAATGAGACAAGATCTTCCGCGAAACGTTGTTGAACATGGAAGCAGAAATTGGGTTCCCACTATGATGTCAGACTTGATTGGTTTCCAGATCCCACAGAACGCGGTACTGCATCACATCGGGGCCTCATAAAAACCCCCATATCTCATTACCCACACACATGATAACAAAACAGTTTGCAGTTTCAAACTCAGCGTACTCAAAACTAATAAAATATGCAATAAAACGTTTTGGTGAAAGATTTGGTGACACTTTAAAAGTTTAGAAATTTGAAAAAGGCGTTTTTTATATATCGCAGTTGTTTTTGAAGAAAGGGAGACGTTCATTAGCATCTTCTAAAATTAATTGGGGTGCACTTTGAATTGTGAGCTTCTTGAAATCAACAGTACTTGAAGTAGGGTGAAGTTTCAATTTGTAATCAATATTGATCAATGCTATATTTTGGCAATTTAGCTTGACAGACAATATTCAATATTTACATTTTTAAGGCAAGAAGATGCAAAGTTTTCCTCAAACTGCTAACCAAGGGTAGTTCATGGGAGACTTTCATGAAGACTCTTTGTGTTAACAAGTTTAAAGACGAAGTAATGCTTTGCATCACTTTTATTAAGCAACATTACACCATAAAGACGCTACCTGCAAATGTCTGGAGAATCGACGAGAGGTAAGAAGTACCAAAGTTTGGACAATTGAAGAGATACAAATAAATTAATCATTAACACATTATGTATTGTTGTATTCTTGCTATTTTTGGGCTGCAAAGCTGCACGGGTAGTTGTTATCATCAGTCTTAGTCTCATTTTAAACTATTTTATTCTGAAAGCCTGGCTTGGAAGTTAACCTATGCGTATGGTAGCCAGATTCTTATCCTAATCTGGAATTGAATTATTCTCATAACATGAATGAAAGATTTCGTGTGATGGGTACATGATGATATGTGGTGAATTCAATGAATGATTTCATTCATGTTACAAGTACCTAGAGTTTCGAAGTTGAAGAGCCTACCTGCAGGAGTGCAGCCAATATTCAAGACAGGATATGGTGACTGCCTTATCAATTCCATCGGTATTGCATTGTGGAAGTGTATTTGCTGCAATGGATCATGTTCAGCATTTTGTCGAAGATGTAAGTCCTTGTGAATATATTTGTTTATTGCCTGCTTTTTCCATTTTATTGTTGGAATATATCATTGCTTCGACATCCAGGAGAAAGTAGCCTTTCAAACGTAGATACTTTTTTATTCACCTGGGTAGTTGTTCTGCAAATCTTAGTGAATGAAATGTCTATCAAAAAAGTTCACCTTGTTTTGGTTGAAAAATATTAAAAGTTATAAGTCAAAACTTTAATTTCAAATAGAATTTGAAAAATAAAATTCTCGCAATGTTCAACTCGCAATGGTACGTTCCTGCAACATTTCTCTATTCAACCAATTTAGGATAGCCAAATTTCATTTTAAAATTCTTTGATATTTTAATAAACTGTAGTTATGTTGCAATAAAATCCTTGGACAACTGTTCATATTGCTCATTTAACGGTAATTAAGCCTACATTTACGACGTTCTCATAATCTGAACGCTCTGACCTTTTAGATTATTAATAGTGCTTTAATAAATATATAAAAGTTGGAATAGCCAAAATAAGTGTCATCAATTGCCTTTCAACAATAATGTCAACTGTTAAGAAATGAATTAAATATTACTATAGATCCATAACAGCCAAAATCCCGAAAATATTTAAAAGAAAAGCCACTTTCGTAATTCAAAGCCTTTTAACAAATGTTGGGAATAAAAATAAACAATTTTCTTGACCAATTGTTTGTACCTTTTGTTAATTCTGAAGCCACCTTAAGTTTTCGAGCTTCTTATGTGATTTTAATACCCTTTTGGAGGTTTTAAATACATTTTAACATATTTGATACTACATACACTTTAACCAGATTTTCTATAATTCACTTTATTTTTTTTTATTTCAATTGAATTGGCAGAAAGTTAACACTCATATTTGTTAAGAAACATGTCCGGTTGGATGGAAACCAAATTGGTACCATATTCCAGTTGCGTAATTTTTTCGCTTTATATTATGATTTCAACCGATTTAACAGAATGGTTCTAATCTGGTGAAATTGCATGAAGATGTGTTTTGTTTTTAGGCATTTTACAGATTTATGAGGTTTATGAGTTGTGTCATTCGCGATGTCATTCGTATTCACAACAAAGAGTTGATTGAATACTATTCAGGATTGGTCCCGCCGTGTAGATGCATAATTAATGATGGAGAATCGGTGTGTGACATTTTGGCAGTGAAATCCACAGTTACTTATAGGTACAACCATTTTGTTCCACTGGTATCAAGAAGGGGTAAGAATGAAAGACTGTACAATCTTCTTATTTTTTACAGGAACAAAATATTGCCAGTTGCCTAATGTTCTTACATGACTGGGATTTATCTCTTTATGAATTAAACTTCGTTTCAAAATCCTGGTTATTTTAGTGTAAAAAGATTTTTTGGAAATTTGTAAAAGGAATTTTGGAAATTGGAAATTCTAAAGAAGTGCTCCACCTAACTCTCTTATATGAAAGATTTCCTTGGAGAATCTTCAGTAGAAAAACGTAGATTAATGCTTTCGCCAAAGCCTAAGTTTCACAAGCCAACTCTTAAACAGCTCTTAAACATATTTAGATTTGGCTGTTTATAAATATTCCTAACAATAGCATTCCATTGTAATTGGCCTTTCCATATGACAAGAAAATTGAGAAAAATAATCGTTTAGAAAAAACATTTTGTATAAAGTGATGAAAAATAAGAAGTTCTGACATGCTTTGCCTTGTGTGATGAATTTCAAGGAAAACAGTAGATACTGTTGATGGCACGTCATATACTGCACAGTTGAGAATTGTGTTTTGATTAACTTTTCTTAACGTTTTTTAAACCGTTTCAAGATAACTACAGTATTTGAATGGCAACACATATGCTTTAAGAAATATACATAGACATTCGCACAAGTCGGATTTGTGGAGGGGCAAGGAAATTGGGTTGCTTGCTTCTAAACTCTGCCAAAGAGCCACATGCTAATTGTCATCTTTTCTACCATGCTCTGTGCTGGTTTAAAGGTTGGACAGTCAAAGTTCCAATGTTGCTGCCTTCCTGAAGAAGTATGCATGGATTTCATGGATCGAAAATTTAGTTTTAAAGATTTGAGGCGGATAAGGTGATGTCTTGCTTATTGTCATGACTCTTTGGTAAGGAAGCCCATGAAATTGTGTTTAAATATCTTTTATATAAAAAATTATTGCTAGATAAACATATGTTGACTCTGGGGCGTCAGTTTTAAATCGAGATGCATTTGTTCAGAGCAATACTAAGGTTTAAAGCATTTTCTACAATTTTAACTGATAATATAAGAAACTTAAATAAGCCTTTCGATTTGCTTCCTTGAAAAGTATCGATTTTGAAAAATACAAGGTAAAGAATTAATATCACAGAGAGCGCAGGTAAGACCACGTGCTAGAGCAAGGCTTCCGACTACTTCACTATCCAATAATGGTTGCTTGCTTCAACATATCAAAGTTATTTTAGATATAGCATAAACAATCAGCATTTTAGCTCGCAGACTACAAAATTGGTCGGGAAGCATTCTTGGATAGCTCGATGTATAAAATATTTTATTGGCATAGCAAAATTTGTTTCCCAACAAATTTTTGTCATGGACACCACCCTCGCCATCTGTCTTACGAGAGGTTCCAGGCGGCAGAGCTAACTTTGTTTGATCTTTTCTCTGTCCACGCACATGGAATTACGTCTCAAGTCATCAAGTCATACATTTATATGTGAGGTAAGTCTATGTATGATGTATTATTCTCGCATAGCCCGTAGTGACTCATTACCAAAGTTCCTTAGACTAATGCTTACTAGCATTTCACCCATATCTGTTCAAGCTTCTATCGAAAGGGAGAAACATTTAGGCCTTAAAGACTGTGCAGCAATACGATTTGACATCCACGAGATTGAACAAAAAACTTCTGTTATAGTTACCCAAGAGAATTTGAATTTCAAGAGACTTGTAAAAATTAAAAAAATTATGCTTTTTACATTGAACTAAACTTATGGACTGGAAAACATGGCCCCCCAGCTTTACATTACAGTAAGGTCACGCATTTAGAGAGCTCTTTTTTAAGAAACTGAGCCTCTGCCTAATGAAAGATAACAATGGGCTAACAATGGGATATATAGATCTCGAAAACCAATTTCTTAAAAGCGAGACCCCACCGTATGTCCGTTTGACCTTATCATTTCAGAGTGATACAGCATGAGCTGTTGCATGTAGCTACAGATACAATGGTGATAGGTCCTAATATAATTTGGTCGCAGATTGAAGGGAAAAGCATTGATGAGATGGCAAAAGTTCATTAGAAGATATTTCCCCGCTAGAAGATCCTGGACAGAGGGCTGTTGGCATTTCCTTGCCTGATTAGGTGAGCAACATATTCACCAAAATAAAAGGCATTGCATTATATCAAATTATACTTTGGTAAATCATCAGTTATGATTGATTTGAGTTGATTCATACTAACAAAGTGTTATATATTTAAGTAGCGGCAGCGCTGGAGGCTCATGAGATTTGTTCCAACTTACCTTAGCAGCTCCAAGGTATCAGTTTTATGGCGCTGAATTCTATTTGAATTTGTCACTTGAAATTGTCAATGTGCAGATTCTTCAAAATTCAGAGCAAAGCGTTATTTTCTCTGAATTTATAACATCCTAGAGAAAAGGCTGAGAAGAGGCAATCATAACATTTTATTTCTACCTCAAAATTGGACTTATCTTAATACGAGATGTTATGAATACGAATCAGAACGTGTCTCTTGACCAATTAATATAAACGAGTAAATAACTGGTGTTACTGATTTCAGAGCAAGTTGGCACTGGATCCTTGTAGTTTCCTCGACCTAAGATGATTGGTAAGTTAAAAAATGAGAATGTTTATCTAGTAACTGATTAGTCTGTTATGTTTATTTATTTAGAATGTTTATCTGAATATTTAAGCTCTACCCTGGTCCAAATGATAGTGCTCGATAGTTTTCTTGTACATTAAGAATTGACATTATCCACTGCAATAGGGATAAAACGAATCAAGAACAGTAAGGAATCATTGCTTTAATTCAGTCGTTTTGCCGCTACACCTCCCATTTCACACCCATTTAAAAGCCTTTTAATGCTTTCAATCACTGTATTAGGATCCCGAGACAGAAAATTGCGTCATTTATATTTGTTGTTTAATATAAAAAAGAAATTTTAGTGATATAAGGAATACACAAAGAATGTCATACGATACAAGATACGCATTTAAAAGTCAGAAAACAATTATTGTAGGATCGCTGTCCTGGTTTCATTGGAATCAACTTCTGTTGAACGGGATAAACATATAACATCTACGTTTATTCAATACATGAAAGCAGTTGCAATTAGCGAGGGTTCACATTCACCAGTTTTCAAGCCAATAGGTGCCACGGTATGTCATAATCTTATTCAGATGAATAGATCTGCCATAATTATTCTTTATTATTCTTGAACCTACTAATAATTGACAGAACAACCTATCAACCAGTTGAGGGAATAATTATAAGCATTCAAATTGAAAAGCTCAATAATAATGACTATGTTCTCAGAGTAATGAAAGGCCTCCAAATCAGAAAACTGATTGTATTGCTACTAGTACTGTTCCCGTCTATGATGCTCATCTCTCAACGCAGCTCCCGCAAATTGCAGGTTCTATGCCTGCTGTAATCGCAGTCTCTAGTCATGCCAGTGGGCCTTGTACAGCAAGCGGACTTAGTGGCAGCGGTAGCAGTTCTTGCAGCATCACCAGTCAAAGCCAATAAGCAGGCAACTGAATATCCCGCAGTTTTTCTGGCTTGTTTAGTCCGTATAACAGGCCAAGCAGCTCAAGATTGCCATCAAACCAAGGACCTAGTGGTTGTGGTCAGTTCAGATCAATTTTTCAGCCACCAAAATCAAGCAAAGGTAGTCGATTTGTGCTGAAAGAAACGTGGACACCTGACTTCTTTTGTCTACAAAGTCCTACAGCAACTAGTGTTCCACCAAGAAGTACCCGCACATTGTTTCAAGAAGCTGGACATGGCAGGAAGAAAATATTATTCAATAAAAGAGGTGATGCAATTCATGTACAATCAAAAGTAGAGGAAGCCTTTCCAAAGCTGATCGGTGGTGATGGGTTTGAGATCTTGAGAAGTGCTGGAAGTACTTCATTGTATTTGATTAAAGCACCAACATGTGGAGGATATACAGTGTCTTACCTCAGGGAGTTATCAGGACGTGGACAAGCTTTAGCATATGTCAGACCGATACAAAGAGAATTGGAGTTGGAGCCAATGATTAACAAAGCCAATATGAAAAAAGTAGAAAATCAAGAGGTATGATATTTAGATATTGCTAGCAGCTCTGCTGTGTATCATCTGTGTGACCCATGTGATAAAAATTACTATGACATGTCACTTCTCAGAAACAAGAAATGCCTGCTGTGACACAATGGGTATCATGTGACCAGTTCCATCAGACATTCACTTTAGCCAATCTGATGCGCCATTGAAAACCACAAGTCACCAGATTCCTCATGTTTGGGTGTATAGGCAGACTATTTAACAAGACTCAATTCCTTTAAGTGTCACCACAGAATCTTAGATGGTACCCCCCCCCAAACAACGAAGCTTAGGTCAATATTTCTTTTGAAGTGGGGTTTTTTCCTCACAATGTTGTTTTTTTGGGGGGTGGATGTGTTTTATGAAACATGCGATGCATTATTATTTCATTACTCCTGGAATACAAGAAATGTTCCTACTGTGAAATGTTTCATATGCCAATTTCAGTTTGCAGTCACTGTTATTCGTGAACACCAAAATGTTTGTAGAAATGAAGAAGAAAAGGTACACATTGTAATGGCTATTCATGATATTATCAAATATTTCAGAAATAGATATAGAAATTTCATGTCAAACAAAGTGCCTCATAAAATACACAAAAAGCTCCTTTTATGTCAGATCCTCTCCTAGCTTCTAAACATAGAAATGCTGCTGATACTGTACAAGCAAAGGTTTCTGTCAGATCAAGTTTCAATCAAGAATTTTTGAGACAATGAAGTCTTGTGAGTTCTCTTTGAAGGCGAGGCATTCTGCCTATGCCCATAATCCTTAGTTTCTTATAATAAAATATGTGTACCCCCATTGCTCTTAGAAGTATGGGTATAATTTATAGCACTTTCCTAATAACCCCTCCATTCATAGTAGGCACAATTAACATTTGCTCTATTTGTTGTTGTTCTCAATTCAACTTGTTTCTTCAAAAGTGTTAAAAGTTATGTTTTTTTTATATTCACAATAAAACATCTGATAACTCTGATCATGCGATTCTATGTGTGATGCTACTGTACTATACTACATCTATTCTCATGAATTCAGACTCTGTCACAGATATTTAGATTAAAACTGGCAAGACATTAATAAACATCGCTCCCTCATTTCTGCTTGTATGGATGATCTTTATATGAGCATAAGGTTAAATAAAACATTGCAACCTATTAGTTGAAATATAACGAATGTATATTCAAATTTGAAAAGGACTCTTGTGATAGATACCTTATTAATTTACTATAAATTTTCTCTAAATGTGTTCTTGATTGTTGGAAATCATTTTCAGGTTGAAAGGAAGAGTTCTTCATTTTTTTTATACTCAAGACCCTCAATTTAATGCAGGAAATGAGGAAAATATCAAAGATTTGAAAAAGATGTGCAGCGAATATTCTGTAAGTAAATTTTATATCACAAAGGCTACGCTTGCCTTGTTATTTAGTTGCACAACAGGGAACGTACTAAGACTTCTTCTTTAAGAACACTAAATTATTAAGTAATGGTGGACGATGGTTCCAAAAAGGCTAAGGGGTTTTTTTGGAAAATTTCCCTCTCGTATAATATGGACTATATGTTTGGTATGTACTATAGTTTCGGTGTGTGTTTTGGTTGTGGGTAATTACGGTAATAATCTTTTGCTGTTGATTCTTTAAGGTAAAAAAAATTAACTGTTAATTTTTATTACCTAGGGTTTTCTCCTGTCATGGGTCATAAACAATGTCTCACTCTGGGACAGATTTGAAGAGATGGGCAGCAAATTACTAAGCAATATGCTGTTGAAATGGCTTCCTGGGCAACAGAGGCGTTGGTGTGATGCAATGGCATGCACTCTGTACACCAACATATTGGTGAATTTTTCATGCATAATTTATGTTTTGTAAATCCCTTTTTTGTAATTGTATCCATTTTTTGTTTAATCGCTTACTGATTGATTTTTAAAAGGGATCATTTCCAATGACATTGTTTACAAAATTATTTCATGTCTAAAATGTTATTAATATATTTTATAGATCCCAGGAAACAAAACTATAACGAGAAACGATTTATGCAGATCATGAAGCACCAGGAAAGACAGCCATAGATTGACCATACACACCGGGAACATAATCTATATTTATGACATTTTTTGTTTTATTTTAGTTTTATCGTCCAATGTAAATTTTATTTCCGTTCCGTTTTGCAGCCGTACCCTTATTAAGTACTGCAAATTGCATTATATAAAGAAATGCACTTAAACTGTTTTGAATTTGCAATATTTCGAAACATCAGGAGTGGAATTTAGCTTTGCTGACCTTGTACGAGATCAAGTAAAAGCTAACACAGCTGTCAGCAGCACGTTTCTGGAAAGGCTATCGGAAAACATTATTCGGAAGATAAAAGAAAATCTAGTACCGGTATGTTTACTTCGCAAGATCATAGAAAATTTATTACATCACTTTGAACCTTATTATATCAACTGTTGATGCACCGATTTCAGGAAAAAGTGTATAAATTTTCAAGTTAACTACAGTAAAAACCCGCGAATAAGAACCTTATGTTTTAAGAACCTTCAGGCTGAAATTTATAAAAATGTACCCTCTAA
>JAYJMH010026845.1:0-18053 GCA_036873815.1 Phacellophora camtschatica
CTCTCCGTGGTATTCGTCCTTGTAGTATAGTAAAGTAGTTTGTAAGTAGCGTTAGATAAGTACCTTGTATTGTAAAAGTTTGACTGAATATATAATTGATTTTATAAAAGAGGGGACACCTAATATGCAAAATTTGCTAACTGTTATGAAAAAAGCTGAGCTTGAAGAAGCACTCCCACACGCGATGATTTTGCTTGAGCTGGCTGTCACAACACCTCTCTCAAGTGTTCATTGTGAGAGGGTTTTTAGCAAAATGAAGCAAGTGGTATCGCCTGATAGATCAAGAAAGTTTCAAAAACGAAAGGAAATGCTCGTTTTTTTGCAAGTAGAACATAAAATATTAAGATGGCTTGCCAGACAAACTTTTTTAAAGATCGTGTTGTTTCACGATTCAAAGCATAGAACCAGCGTAGGTTTGAAAGATTTTCTAAAGAACAAATATTGCGGTATCCTCCTGCTGTGCAATACAAGAACTCAATTAGATAAGCTGGATTCTTTTCATATTAGAGCCGAAGCCATTGTCAATAGAAACTCGGTCGACAAAATCACACTGCAGTCTGTGTCCAATGCCAATAAGAAACGAGCTTGTACCCTTGTCAGATCTTGCCTGGACAATAAAGTCATTGATCGTTTCAGGAATTACTTCAAGCTGATAAAACATAAAAACCCAAACACCCAAAGATAAAAACAGAGTATGCCAGAAAAAGTTTTTCATTCACTGGTGCAAAAGAGTACAATATGCTCCCAACAACGGATTTCACTCTTTTTTTAAAGAAACATTTTAGTTGAAATGAATTGACACTTTTATTATGTATATTTTATTGTGGATATTAAGTATATTTTTATTACTTATTACTGCATCTGGTTAAACTACGCCTATCAAAGAGGTAAATTTCATGTTTTTCATTAATTTTGGACAATTGGTCTTTTCAAAAATAACTAAAAATAAAAGGTAGGATAAGGGCAGTTTGGACTTGATTATTATTATTATTATTATTATTATTATTATTAATGAGTAGTTTCCGAATTACCAAAAAAAGAACACAAATCAAATCGAATCTAGTCCAGTCATAAAGAAAAGTTTTGACAAACATTTTCGGTCGTATTGAAGTGTTATAAATAAGCTCGTTGCAATGTGAATCATCGGAAAATCGATTCATTCAATAGCTTGTTTTGTTTGTTTACAATTTATGACAATTGATCAATAGTGGTCACATGACTTAAGTAGCACAGCACTAACACGTGGTACACCACAGGGAAGCATGTGTACTTGTAATGAAATTCTGGTGTTTGAAATGCAGTATTTACGTTCCTGGTGTTTGAAATAAGTTCTCATTAAACATTAATGACAATTGAATCGTAATGCATTCAAGAATCCTTGACTGGTAGCATTAGAGCACAAATTCTGGACTGGAATTCACCAACTTTTTGGGGATCATTGAAACGAGGCTGTAAGAGTTCTTTTGATGAAGTTGGAATTTACTAATGTTCGAAGTTCGAATTACCATTACGAGGCAAAAAACCCAAGTCCAGAAATCTTCCTGTATTCTTATGAGTCCTTGTATAGCCTTGCATATCTACGACAAATACTATAAGTCTAATATGATCCGTTGTTCACTCATGTGCAATTCCCCATAACAAAGTAAAATAGATAATAATTATCAATGTTACCTAGACCATGAAATACGCACGTTAAAGACCTGTGTTACTCGCCCCAACCGCATTTTAAGTATACAGTAACTGCTGCTCCGAAAAGGAGATGTGGTTTGTATGGGGTTTATATACTGTATTATATAAGGAGAATTCTCAAAATTTTTAAGCGGATATTTGAAAAATATCCTGTTCAAAATATCGCAGAAATCGATACATAAGAACTTCTATCTTTGAAATTATTGCACAGCGAAAGGCTCTATGTCTCGGGTCTATAACCTCAACATTTTACGGTTCAATAGAAACCCATGCATGGTAATATTCATTTTTGAATTTTAGATTGCAGAGATTCTTAATTTTGAAATATAAATTCACAAAATATTCCATATAAAGGGGTTTAAAAATGCTCAAAGTCAAAGTGCACAGAAAATTCGTGCAGTTAACTTCCCAATTTATTGCAATTTGCACCTTTCCTCCTACTAGTTTTTCCTACTAGAACTTACAAGTGCTCTTTTGAATTTGTTGTTGTTATTGAGAATTTCAGCTCAAAGGTTCTTCGCCAGAACAGAAGAAGTGGTTCTTCGCCAGTTATAGGTCATTTTTGTGGCCTACGAAAATAGGCGATTCAGTCGATACAATCAAAAAAGTTTCGGTCCTGTCTGTTGACTTAAAAAAATTTCTTAATTGCTGAATGCCAAGAACAAAATTTTTCTAAGAATTATCATTTCAACTTAACTGAAATGATACTGAGAAAGAATTATAAAAAGCTATAGTTTTGAATTTCTAGATTTAGTTTTGGCATGTTCTTACTATTCTTACTATTGACCAAAATATCAACGTCCTTCTCTGATGAAAATGTTTATCTGTTTTTTAATATTAGCGTCTTTTCATTCTTCATTTTTACACACCTGTCTACTTGACCCGGTGATATCTTGGTAGAAAGTAGACTTGCTCCAAGTCTATTTCGTTTCGTTAATCAGTAAAAATATGTCACTGCGGAGGAAAATACCTTGCGGAGTAGCGACCTCGGGAAAGTTCTTATTTTCCCAAGGCCTCTCCTCCGCAGGGTATTTTCCTCCCCAGTTACATATTTTTTTAACGAAATGAAATAAACTTGGATCAAGCCTAGGTAGAAAGCCACCGGGGAAAATCTTCCTCGCTTTCCATTCATTGTGGTAAGCTTTTCTGGGCACAGTTTTTTGCCGGGGAAATGTCGAAACAGTCTGAGGACAAAATTTGGATCCTTTTTCCAACGGAGCAAGAAACGCCGGAGCACTAAGTTAGGGACGTATTTCTCCTCCCCTCTTCCTCTCTATTCCTGAGTCACAGAGTCGGCGAGAAATTCGAAAAAATTCAGTTAGCAAGCGAACAATTTATTTTTCCATCACAAGTCAATATTTACCATTAATACAACGTCAGCTCGATACAATGAATTTATACCGAAACTAAATTTATACAAAAGGTGTTCGGATAAAATTTCATAAAGTTAGCTGATAAATAACGAATTTTATCATGCTTTTTTAATTTCACAAATAAATGAATTAATAATAACACATGACAAATTATAAATGCAATGAATATTTATAATCAATTCCAGCGGGGTGGCAGCAAGGAAAGGATGAATGGGGGGTATCGACGCCCCCACTTTTTTCAAATCGGCGCCTATTCTTAACTGAAAACCCTGTATAGTTGGGTATACCTGCAAACTTATAATTGCCTGAAAGTATACCCAACTATTTTTACTGTGTTTTAGTTACAAATAAATGCTGTCTTCAAGAAAGTGGAGGGGGGTCAATATCAATATTAAAATTTGAAAAATGGAACGTGGATTCAAGGGTAAGGAGATGAGGACTTGGACAAGTTTGGAGCAATCCTTCTACTTAAATACACGATTATTTGTTTTTTTTTAGAAAAAATGAAGAATTACTGCTATAAGTTTATAATCGATTAAATATAAATTCAAAATCAATAAATACGATTTATTTAAATTAGTATTAATTAGCTAATGTTGTCATTATACTATATGCTTATATGTTATAATTCTAAATATTATCTATATCTATATATTTATAATGTCTATACACTTTTACTATATGTCGATAATATACTCTATATAATATATTATTATAACTCTATCAAACTAAGTCAACAACCTGAAAGTTTTTTTCTTTAGGTTTGCGTCAGCTGAACAAGTCTGTCAAGTAGTAATCTATTCCGTTTTCTTTCAAGCTCCCTCTCATTGTCCAAGCGTTTCTCCTGTGCATGAAGCTCGTTGATAAACTCTTTCGCTTTGGAGAGAACTTGGATTTTAGGAGTCCGCTCGATGTTCTCTATCTCAGGGATAGTTGCTTTTAACGCGTCGAATCGTGCTTTCATGTCGTTTCGACGTTGTCGTTCAATGTCATTGTGAGACGGTCGGTCTTGTTTCGGTGTGAGTTGCTCGTCGTCTGTGCCTTTATTTGAAGGCAAATCTTCAGAGCATTCCGTTGTTTTGCGCTTTCGGTTAGGCCTATGGTTTGAATGCACGCTTCTTCTTGGCATATTCGTTAATGATTCGGGTACCTCTAGGATCCGCTGCTGAATATCACTCATTGTTGGCCTACTTGAAATCGCCTTTAGTTCAGCTTGCATACTCTCGAGTTTTTGATTTTCATCGTAAGAGGGAAAATCAAATCTGCTCTCGTTTTCCTCTCCAGGTAGTGTGCTGTATAGCTTTTCAATCGGCGTTGGAGATATTTCGTTGTGCAAATAAATTTGAAAATCTTCCGTCAAATTTTCGCAGCACTCGTCACCTACAAGCCCTTTTGTCAATCGCAAACTGTCCGGCGTTAACCGCAAACCGTACGACGTTAAACCATACTCGTCATCATTGCATTTCGAATCAGTTTTTTCGATCTTGTAAAGAAATTTATCGTTCGATATGGGATAACCTTCTCCACTGTATTTTGATGTATTATCTTCGAGGCCGCATTGAAATCTGTCGTTTGCCGAATCATACCCATCGTCAATATATTTTAATTCGTTGCTTTCAAGGTTACGAAGAAATGTATCGTACGTGTCTATAACAGATGTATTTGATTTTTTTGACATTGTTGGAACTACTTGGTACGTGTCAGAGTTCTCTTCTTCTCGAGCTTGGAATAGAAATATCGGGGATGATCTCAAGGAAGGCAGCATTTCATAAAATTCCGGCGATTTTGGTGGTAGATCACCAATATTAAAGTCCGACGTTCGATCTTTCCACCCACCTTCGGAACCCAAGCGAGACCATACCCAATTTGAGAGCTTGTTGTTGTGATGCATCCAGAATCGTTATGTATATTGGTTGCGCTTTCTTTCTTACACCACAGAAGATTGTTTGATTGAAGATTTATGTTGGTCTATCAAGAAAACGCCTCTGGTTATATGATTTGTTTCGGTTTGAAATCTGAACTGTTCAGATTTTTGAGACAAATGTTTCAATTTAAATACCAACTTCTAGGCCACCTCGATCATCTCCCAGTGCGCCTTGTCCATAAAATGATGGGTTGACTCTGACAGAACTCTGGGTTACGTAATTTTGCTTTGAAATTGAGTGACGGTGCTATTTCCCAGCAATGATGTTTGGTCTTTGATAGCCTGAAATAACAGCAAACTCTTTTTTGTATTGCGTAATCTTTCACTTTGCTGCTGTTGAATTTGTTGACCCTTCTGGTGTTTGATTCTCAAAAAAACAACTTCTGCAAAGGTGTTAAATTATTTTGTCGCTGCCTTCTCATGCAAGTTGCAGCCTTACCTTTAAGCAACGATGAAAACAAGCATTAACTTAAACGTTGTTATGCATCACTGCTGATTTGTTCGGCACTGATTTTTAAATTCGTTTTCCATTTAAATAAGATGTTTTGATCAAAATTTGATTCATATTCTAATGTGAAAAATGCATGGTTTGGGTCATTAGAAATCCAGCCACCCGCCATTTGAGCTGACGATTTCAGAAACAGTAAGCCACATGCAACTAGCGAGAGACCTTTTGCCTTCCTCGTGATCAAGATCAAGTTAGTATCATAACAAACCAGTTATTTCACCATGGTAACCGCTAATTATTGGATTCTTACTGTTTTAAATATTCGCTATTTCCAACTGAATAAAGTTTCTTTTCTTTGATTTTTACTGTTATTTACTCCTCCCCATCTCAAACATTCACTAGGTGCTTCTTAATACTTTGCTCCATTTCAGCCAAGGGCGCCAAGGATGAATTGGTTTTATTCCCAGTGCTGCTTCGTGACGTAGTACACACGGAGAGTTTTCTGTCAAACCTCAATCCGGATTACATTATTTTGTGGATTAGGCACCCTTGTTTCAGCCTCAAATGTTAAATACTTCGTAATTTAGTTTATTTTGCTTTCGCCGTCGTAAAAGTTACGTATTTCAGCGTAACTTTGCATGACCACTCATTTTTGACGTATTTGGTGCTATCACTGGGTGTTATGTGTATCACTGGTCTGCGATGTGTATTAGTTAAAGTGTATACGCGAACAAATTACTCTGTAAAAATTTCTATCAACCATAAAATCAAACAGGGGTAAAATGAAATTTAAGAAAATTAAAAATACGCTGCGGAGGAGTGTGAGCATGCGGGGGGATCTTTCTTGATCGCTCTGGAATGGAACAACAACTGACAAGTCTTGAAGAATCATGCCAAACATGAGTTTTTTGGGGCGAGCTCTACCCAGAGGTTTATCAACAATCTTTTTGAAGCGTTGCATAGGCCTATCCAATTCCAGCCAATGCAAGTTATCTTTGTCCACGCAGACGTGGACTGGGCCTAATTTTGCAAGATTTTCTTCCTCAGCAACAGGCGGGAAGCTTCAAAATTACGAAGATGTTTACAAAAGGTCGATTGAAAAACCGGAAGAGTTCTGGGCAGAAGTGGCTGAAGATATAACGTGGTTTAGTCCTTATGATAAAGTGCTGGATGACTCCAATTCACCTTTCACTAAGTGGTGAGTATGATAGCGAGAAGACCAATTGCCAAAAGGGCTGTATGTTTTTTGAAGACAATTTACTTATTTTATACCCCCCTGGAATTCCTGGATTAATACTATTTGAATTTGAAATGGCCTGGAAAATTTAGAGTTGGAAAAAGAACCCCCTGGAAATTTGCTATGATGAAACCCCCTGGAAATCATACTTCCACCCCCTATCATGGGGCTAACTTTTAAGAAAATATTTATATACAATTAAAAAACTTATGAAACTTTTACTAGTGAAAATTTGTCAAAAACGGTTCAAAATTAAGAAACTTTCACAAGTGGAGACCTAAGCTAGGTTTCTTATTATAAAAACGACATGTAATTGATATTGAAATTTGTCTCATTCACATTTTTGTTTTTTATCCAGGTTTACAGGTTTATTTCTTCTTTTTGCCTTTACTTCTGTTCTGCCAAGTTTGTGAAAATGGCTGACAAGGCCTGAATTGGTATTTGGAAGAACAGAAATAAAGGCAAACAGAAGTTGAGGGTAAAAACAGAATGGTAAAAACCTGCCTCTTTCTTGCTTCAATCTCAGACTAAGTTATTTTTTTCATTTTTGGAATCTATTTTTTTGTTTCAGGTTTGTTGGTGGAAAGTTGAATACATGTTATAATGCACTTGATTATCATGTTGAGCAAGGTAGAGGAGGAAATAATGCTTTAATATGGGATAGCCCTGTTTCTGGGAATATAAAGAAATATACATATAAAGAACTTAGAGATGAGGTATATTTTTGTTTATTGGAGGATGCAAAATCGAATTTTATGCATCTATTTTAGTTGTTATTTTTGTTTACTTATGTTTTGCAGTGTTTATTTTCAAGCATTCCCTTCCCCCAAAAAGATAGAAATTTAATAAACTCCCATCTTTTAATCACCCTCTCTAATTAACTCCCCCCCCACTCCAGAATGCTTTTTAGTTTATCTCTTTTTAGCCCTCTGTCCTCTCCCAAAAGGTCAAAAGGCCAGAACTAATAAGAGGCAACTTTTGGGATCAATCGTAACATTTTACATAGGATTGGCATTAGGATTAATTGCAAGTTTTATTATATAGATCATGTATAGTTAACATCTGCGGTAAATTCGGAAAAATTTGAAAAACACCACCTCTATCAAATGCCCCCTTTGAATAAATGCCCCCAATAGAGTCTGAAAAAGTTTATTCAAAGCATTATGGTACAACCTATTCAGATGGAAACTCGTTAAACACTGCTTTGAGGATTTACTTAAAGTATTAAGTTTTAACATTTTAACATTTTAATTGTTTAAGTAGCAAATATAATAATTGGGTTCACATGTGGCTATAATAATATTATTAATAAGTAAATTATTTATAATAAAAGTCCATTTATAAATATAGCTTAGATTAAATATTTATTAAGCTCCACGTTATATTTACTTTTATTATAAAGAATTTACTTATTTGAATTGTTTGTTTGAAGTATTTTTTATTTTATTTGAATGTTATTAGCTAAAACTTTTATTATCTATATAGGTTGCAAAGTTTGCCAGAATTCTGATAAACAATGGTGTGAAAAAGGGAGACAGAGTTATCATCTACATGCCTATGGTACCTGAGGTAAATCTGTATCTTGAATTTTGTTTTATGAATTCTGTAAGCCTTAAGGATACTTGAATTATATATATATACCGGATTAAGGGGATGTTTGCCAGCTTTTATCTTGGTTGAAGAGTGAGCAATTTGCGTATTTCAAGATATTGATGGTAGGTAAAGGTTGATTTAGATGACATTTTAAAGTCAGAAATGATTTTGTTGGAAAGAAGAACAAAAGAACTTTGGAGAACTGGTCTGCCTTTTATTCCTTTATTATTATAATGGAGGTTTGCTGTTTGTCCAGTGTCCTGTTAAAAAAGAACAATGTGAGGTAAAACCTGGACCATTGTCTCCGGGAATTGATGGCTGCTTTATGAAGATTACTTTTTGAACAACTTCTCCACAAAGGAACGGAATTGTTGATTTAATAAAAATTTATGAACTGGTTTGACCTCTGATCTATCACAGATTGATGTATTTATCACAACATGACTTAAAAAAAAACTTGACTGGTTTAAAACTTTTTGAAATAAAATAAAAAAGGAAAATAGGAGAACAATGAAGAACACAGTTAATTTTTTGCTTATGGTTAAATACAATTTCTGTAAATACTAAATCAAAAGTTTAGCTGCAAAATCATCTCATGTGTGGAATTCACGGGGTCTGGCACCCCTATAATTTTGTGCTGATTAGTCTGAAGTTTAGCCATGACGAGCTCAAGTGTAAATACAAGGTTTTTCTGGCAATTATGCCAGAAAAATGTTGGACAGAAAAGTTCACCTCGTTACAGGTAAAATGCCAAGTCAGCAAACATTTCCATTGTTCTCCACTGTTAAGCTCGCAGCCTTGTTTTAAGAAAAAGTTAGCTAATCAGATCACTTTAGTTAGCCAATCAGATCATTTTATCTTCTGAAATTTGATTGGTGAGACAAAAAGTTGTTGCAACTGTCAAACATTTTTCTTGTATGATTATCAGTTGCTTGTTGGTGTTCAGGAATTCAGTGCATTAGCCACAAAGTGACTAGTGTAGCCAGTCTACCCAAAAGACGATTTTGCAGCAAAAATAACTTAATTTACAAAACTTGCTTTTTGAAATATCAAAGGTTTTTATGACTAGGCCTTTTTGCTGTCTCTTTAATTAAGCCAGTTTCCTCTTGCTTCTCAGAGTCTCGTGTTTGTTGTTTATGGTTTTTTTAAGATGCGACGAACAATTAATCTATATTACACTGCAAATTTGAATTGCACAGCGTTCTGATACCCTATAAAAAACAAAACATTCCACATGCTTATTTTGAATTTAATTTCCTTTTGTTTTTGTTTCTGTTTGACACACGGTAAGGCCCCTCATTTTCTATTGTTCTTCCAAGAAATTCAGCATAGAAGTTTATTATAAGTGGTTCCTTAAATTCGGGCCTTCCTGTATTATTGTTTAATGATCATGTTTCAACCATAATCGTGCAATATTTCAGAATTTTATCATGTGATTTAATTTTATTTAAAAGGCCGTTATTGCCATGTACGGGTGTGCCAGAATTGGTGCTGTTCACTCAGTCGTGTTTGGTGGTTTTGCTCCAAATGAACTTGCAAGAAGAATAGATGATGCATCTGTAAGTATCAGCTCCTTAATTACTTGGTGTCCCAATAAAATGTGTTGTAGTTTTTTTAGATACTAAGAAACAGGAAGTAATTAACGTGTTGCAACTACCCATTACAAATCTTGAAAAAATTAAAGTCAAGTTTGCTACAAATTTCTCTTGAATTGTTTTTTATTCACCAAGACATGGAATTTAAAAGTTTGAAATCAACCCTTTGATGCCCGGATTTATTTCCGATTAACTGGCAAATCGTATGTAAGTTTTATTTTGCAGGGTGTACCACTTACAAATCAAAGTATTTCAAAAGATAAACTTACGTTAATAAATTTGAAATTAAGTTCTGCCCGCATTTTATGTAAAGTTGTTTATCAATGGGCCCTTTCCGGAGTGAAATGGTTAACCCCTACATGTAAAACGAAAATACAGTTAAACCCTGCTACTGTACCTCAAACTTACAAGGGGAATAACAATTTATATTCGAGGTAACTAACAACAGTGAAAGATCTCACAGAATATAAAAAACAGCTCCAGTTAATAGTGATTTTGAGTTAGTATGCCGTGTCTGTTTTAACTGTTTTCTGTGCTCGCATTACTCTCCTCTCATCGGGTGAAAATTCATTGACTTTGTTTGTGATTTTTTTTTAATTGAATGTTGCAGCCCAAGGTGGTAGTTACAGCATCATGTGGCATTGAACCGCATCGCCTTTTACCTTACGGACCACTAGTGGAACAAGCATTGCAGCTAGTTTGTCATCGGCCGGACAAAGTGATTGTCTTGGACAGGCCAGAAGTAAGTTTGATACACTCGCATCTTGTAAATTTATATATTTTGATTTGCCCTTGAGTATCATTGAAGTTGGTGTTAGAAAAAGGAAAGTGTGATTAAAGTGGGCGAGGTAATGAAAAAATATAAATGGCCAATGAAACCTTTTAGATTTGTGAATTATCATGTTGTGAATTAGCATGCATTTACATCTCTTCGATTTTATGCGGCAGCATTGAATTCGCGGAAC
Organism: Phacellophora camtschatica; assembly: GCA_036873815.1. NCBI lineage: Eukaryota > Metazoa > Cnidaria > Scyphozoa > Semaeostomeae > Ulmaridae > Phacellophora > Phacellophora camtschatica. Next base: position 10,825 of record JAYJMH010026845.1, read on the forward strand.
GGTCTTTCCAGAAATATTTTTAATTTATTTCAAAATCTAAAGAAAGACGTTAGTTTCGTTTTCATTATTTGGGCGTCCAAGTTTAGAATCGTTGCAGAAAGTTGAGTGATATTTATAGATCTAAGTCAATCTTTCTGGCATTTTTCTGCATTATTTTTATCACGTATTATAATTATTCGCATAATTTGCAGGGCAGCCCAGCAAACGGCGTAATTTCTTTTTAGTGTACCGGTAACTCGGGGATTACTTCATATATTTCGGCAAACAAGGTATCAAATTTTAAGTTGAAGCTTCGTGCATCAAAATCAAGCAGAATTAGAGCTCCTCCTTGGCAGTTTGTAAACGTGGGCCACCGGAGCACATTTTAAGATTTTAGCGCATTATGATTTCAATTCACAGCAAAGATTCACATTTAAACTTGGTCAAGATATTGATTGGCACGAAGCAATGGCTGATGTCACAATACCTCATGATTGTGTACCAGTGTCATCAGATGACCCACTTTACGTCCTGTATACATCAGGGACTACGGGAAGTCCAAAGGTTTGAGTATATAAGTATTATTTTTCATATAATTTACGTATAAGAATAGACAGAGAAGATTTTAAATCATTGTACAATGTTGAAACGGGTATTTGAACAAGGATTTGAAAACACTTACTTGTAAACCTTTCTTTTATTTTCCAATGTTCAAAACTAGGCATGACTAAAAACTTGTTAATGTTTCCATAAGCAAGTTAATTCGTCTTGAATTTTGAATCTCGAATCTTGAATCTTGATGTATTTATATCTTGATCTTGATCTTAATCTTGATGTCTATTTGTCTTAATCTTGAATTTTGAATCTCGAATCTTGAATCTTGATGTATTTATGTCTTGATCTTGATCTTAATCTTGATGTCTATTTGTCTTAATGTTAATCTTAATCTTGAATCTCAATTTGTATCTTAATCTTAATCTTATTCTTGAACCTTAACCTTAATCTTAATGTCTTAAGAGTTAGCAGGCAGCCCAGAAATTAAGGCCATTGGAGTTTTTATATTAAGGCCATTGAAGAGAAATCGAAGAAGCAGAACAGAAATGGGGCAATTTAAATAATTCATTTTGAGAAACATTAACTATTTGTAATTCTTTTAAATGAAATAGTCTAGTTTTCCTGTCTTTGCTGGAAGCAACGTCGAAGAGTTTAGACTTGAATACAATTTTAGTTAGGGATGCTTCTTGTAGATGGTGAAGTGTGGCAGCATTTTCACATTGTATTTGTTATCATTTTTTTAGGGCATATTAAGAAGCAATGGTGGACATGCTGTATCTTTAAAATGGTCAATGAAGAATCTCTTCGGAATTGAACGTGATGAGGTACACTTATAGAAATACGTATCAATAATAATAATTATCTCAGTTTTCAAGGCGATGGCTCGAAATCCGCTAGGCTAAAATCTCAAGTTGTGCTCAAAACGATGTCCGAAGGGCAAACTTATAGTTCGGGATATCATCCAGTCATCTGCAACTACGTTTAAATGTCCGAAACTTTATATTAAAATTGCTCTCATCCGTGAGATTTAAAGTCATTTTGAAGGAGCGTCATTTATGTCCAGTCCACGTTTTGACATAAATGAGCTGCTTCTCACTTTTCTTGATGCTTGAAATCTTTTCATCAAATGCACGCTTCATGAAATTTCTCTTTTCGAAATTCCGTCGTGCTACATTTAAAAGAATAATCAATAGATTTTTATATCTTAAGATTTACGTCGCACTACACTGCTTTTTCTACGTCCGCTGTTGTTTTTACTCACAATCGTCATGTTTGAAGCACTCACTCCTCGTCCCGTAGTGCGAGTAATCAAACATTTGAGCACAGCATCTGGTTTTTTTCTTCATTTTAGTGATTAGCTAATGCAAATCAATCAGATTGCACTACAGTACTTGTTGTTACAAGTAATCAATAAACGCAAAACGTCATATTTTCAGGAGGGCAGAGCCATGGGTCAGAGGAAATAGTTAATTCGTCGTAAAAGATATTGCATGTTCCTGTGAAGTAAACCCATGGTGAAATGAGAGATTTTTAGGCCTTGAAACCAACTTTCTGGAAGAAGGAACAGATGCCAGACAAATATAACATGCACTGTTATACATACAATATTTTTTACAACAAATTAACCATTTCCTCTGACCCATGGTAGAACTTTACATTGATTTCAGATATTTCATTCAAGTTTATCATATAAATCATAAAATAAGTTGGTTTGCATATGCTAGCCCCTGCAAAATATAAGTTGCATAGGATATGCTTGCTTAGCAGAAATAAATCCGGGCGTGGAAGGGCGTGAATATTTTTATTGTAACACTTTTATTTGTTTCAGACTTGGTGGACCGCATCTGATATTGGATGGGTTGTAGGACACTCATATATTGTGTATGCACCACTTCTTTATGGTTGTACTTCGGTGATGTTTGAGGTATACAATGGTTTTTTATTGCATGTTTGAATTTGTAATTACACATACCTAAAATAACTTTAAAGAATGTTTCTGCTAGATTTTCTAGATTTTCTAGAATCTCTAGATTTTCTAGATAATAGCTGCTATTGTTTGAGGACCAATTATCGTATTTTCATTGGTGCTACCAAAAACGGTTTTGAAGGGCCTAAATAAAGCCAGCTTTTAAATAAAATACGTCTCAATTCACTGAACTGACCGTTAGATCTTCTGGGGAGCTCTACAGAAATGGTGAAATAAGTCTAAAGCACTGTAACAATTTTGTATTTTCCATAGAAACTACATAGTTGCACTTAGACTGGCTATACAGTCAATTAACTTCGATGAGTCATCCCTCAGCTCCTGTATATCAGTTCTTGGGAGCATCACAGAGATCGTGTAATATGTCCAGTCAAGACTAACTGCAGTTAAGAAAAACAGGTTATGCTTAGACTAGCTACACAGTCCTTATACTTCAATGCCTGAGCTTCTACTAGTAACATATCAGTTCTGTTGAGGAGTGGTTCGGTGATCGTGTTATACTTCCAGCCAAGACTTAACTGTATACTATTTCACTTTTTTTGTAGAGAAAACAGGCTATACTTAGACTAGCTACACAGTCCTTATACTTCAATGCCTGAGCTTCTACTAGTAACATATCAGTTCTTTTGAGGAGTGGTTTGGTGATCGTGTTATACGTCCAGCCAAGACTTAATTGTACGCTAGTTCACTCTTTTTTGTAGGGAAAGCCGATTAATTGCCCTGATGGCAGTGTTTTCTTTCGTGTAATAGATGATCATGATGTCGTCTCTTTGTTCACTGCACCGACAGCAATGAGAGTTATCAGAAATGAGGTAACATTGTTTGCTAGGAACATATATTTTTACCCCAGCGGGATGGGATTTTGCGGATATAATTTTACCTCTTTTTACCCTTTTTAGATATCATTTACTTGTTTCTTGCAAATTGATTAGGACGTAAAAGGGTTTTACTTTTACTTCATTTCATCAAAAATTATCAACATCTCGTCAAAGGATAATAAAAGGAACTTCCCTGGTATCTTCCTCCATTTTTTGAGCGTTCATTGGCTCAAGCAAAAGAATATAACCTAACGTCAACATTCGAATGACTCCCAGGAGATTTGAAAATATAAAACGCCATATTCGAGTGTGATTCGAATTTTGATCGTTATATTCTGTCGATTTTGCATAAATTAACATATTTCCGCTTAAAAAATTATTGGTAGGTTACATTTACCAAGGTTTCTTTTTCTCTGAAGAATATCCCTAGGTATCGTGGATGAACAAACACTACAAATTTTGCTGTTATAAAATTATGATTTAAAAACAAATTTTCTTTAGGATCCTGCTGGTCACTATTCCAAGGATTACAAAATGTCAAAGTGAGTTTTTTATTGTTACGCAATTGAATTGTGGAAACTTTAGATATTTTACCCCAACTTTTATAATTTATTGGTCGATTCGCCAAGTGATTAAGTCGCTGTGTTTTGAAGTCAATCTCCTTATAAGAGTGTGGGTTCGAGACGAGTTGTCGGAACTTCTAACCATGAAACCCATAACCAACTCAACTGTCTATCCTTTCGAGGTCGGTAAATGAGTATCAGCTCCGCTGAGGGTAAGAGGTTGTCAAAACCAGGGAATAGAGTGGCGGCCTCCCCTACCCACCGTGGGTAGCAGCAAGCGAAAAGGGAGCCTACGGCCTACTTACTTTTATGATTTTACAAATCTAGAATGATGGTTCTGTTTTCTTGATTTTCTTTGAAATTGCTGTAATCACTGTCTATCACTGTTTAATCACTATTTATTCACTATTTAATCATTGTAAATTTGGTGTATGATGTCATTCCTAAACTTTCAGATTTCGTTCCATGTTTCTCGCTGGTGAACACGCTGATATGAACACTTTGGAATGGACAAAAAAGACGTTTAGAGCTCCGGTTTTGGATCACTGGTGGCAAACAGGTTTATATCATTTACCTCCGGAATTAATCGAATCAATACTGTATAAATACTGCAATTAAGCAATCTATCAGGGGGTTTTTATCAAGTCTTGTTAGTTACTTGTTATTTATTAAGTTTCTTGTTAGTATTTGTGACATATATGATTTTATTTATAATTTTTTTATGATTTTATATACCGGGTGTCCCAGAAAAAGGCTACACGTTTGCAAAGCTATTGTGGAGGAGCCTTACCTTTTGTACTCCTGTTTCTCGCCGTATGTAATAAACTAAACTTCAACTTGAAGTTTGAGTTACTCAAGCTGCAATACAATTATAGTGTTTTTTTGGGAACACTCAGTAGAGTGAATTAACATTTTTCTCGATTTAGAGACTGGTTGGCCTATGACCACTCATGCATTAGGACTTGGAATGCCTACGGATTACAAACTAGGCACATGTGGAAAACCTGTTCCTGGTTGGAATGGTATGTGTTTTCGTTTCTTTTATCCATATTTTTGTTTCGACACTAATGTTTCTGTTTGTCAGAAATGTTCAAACTTTTCTGAGTTTCCTGAAAACTGTATGGGAACAAAGTGCCCAGGTTTTGGTATATTGTTTCACGGTTATCTGTAGATATACACACATTTTTGTTATAAGAAACCTAGAAAGCGCTTCGGCACGGAAAGCTTCTTAATTTTTCACACATTTAGCACTGAGAAGTTTCCGCGTGAAACGTTTTTTTAAGTTTCTTAAGAAGTGGATGGTAAATATGATAGCAGAAATACACTTTTCAGTTTTTAAACTCAGGAAACGTCCTATGGCACTTACATGTAACTATAGTTAGCATTTCAGGTCAAAATTAAGTCCGTTTCCCTTCACCTCCCGAGAATACAAAATTACGACGAAAACTTAAATTTATAAAAAGTTTCTTGATATTCTGACTGAGTTCTGAAAGTTTCTAAACTTTTCAACAGCTCCAGTATTTGTTTTTTATAAACTGGTTTCTTATTTTTATAAATGGATAGCCAAATGATGATTAAATCATATAAATTTTTAACAAAGTCTATTAAGTTATGAGCTTTTTTTTTAGTGAAAGTTCTAAACAAGAAGAAGGAAGAATGCGCGGTAGGTGAGATGGGAACTGTTGTTGTCAAGTAAGTATCACACTACCTTTTGGTAGCCTTTGGGAATTTCATAGAATTTATTATTGCATAATTTTGTGTTTTTTAATTATTTACTTGATTATTATTTAATTATTTAATTATGTGGAATTATTTACTCCCTTTTATGTGCTTTCAGATGCTTGAATAATTCAGATGCTTGAATAATACAACATATATCGTTTTATTTTCAGATTGCCGTTACCTCCGTGTGCTTTGACGTCCTTATGGAGAGATGACGACCGCTTCTTGCACGCTTATCACACTACTTACGAGGTACTGTAGACGGCTCATTTGCAGATTAGGACTATAACTATCCCCAGATACATATATTATTCGTTCTTAAAACACATTTCAATATCCGTTTTTCAGAACGAAATGTGCAATCATTATTTGTCATACACCAGGAGATATCTTGCGTCTATATCTCCATCGTGATTGCAGAAGATACTGCGAAAGATGGCGCCTAGAAAAATTTTCAGAATTTTGCCTGGCTCTATAATAGAATCTCATAGCTCTACAATAGAATCTTGGCTCTATAATAGAATAATTTCCTGGCTCTATAATAGAATCTTGACTTCATTAGAAGACCACGGAGAATTATCAGTGGAAATTTTGTTGCTACTTTTAGTGTTGTTGGTATTGCAATGCTTTTACAATTATTGTTGGTGGCATTTTTATTCAGTCTTAACATTATCTGTTTTAAACATGGAAAAATAGTAAAGAGTGCCAGAAATGCTAGCTTGTCATATGCAAGTGTTTATGGGAAGGTCACATGGTCCATTGCTAAATTGTGTGTGACGTTATATTTTCAAGAGATAAACACTGACAAAACCTTATGTTAATTTCAGATATTTGAAAGTAAGTTTATATTCTGAATTAAGTTACGTGTACTCCCTGTAAAAGTTAGAAAGTAGAAAGAACCATTGCAAACTTCTAATTGTAGAAATAACTTAACATTCTAGCTAAACTTATAAAATGATTTTCGCCTCTTAGGGATATCGTGTTTAAGTAGTCTAATGAGAGCCTGCAAAAGTTTTAATTTTATATTTGCCTTCGTGCAGGAAAATAAACTCTTTAATATTCAAGACTCTTTAGTTCTCTTTCTTCTTTTTTTCTTTCTTTCTTTCTTTAATAAATCCAGTTTTTGCTTTCAGGGATATTATGATTCGTTCGATGCTGGCGTCATGGATGAAAATGGCTACCTCACGATTCACGGAAGAGTTGATGACGTCATACAAGTAGCAGGGCACCGTCTTTCAACGAAGCAAATGGAAATGGTATGTGTGCACAAATTAACATTTCTCCCTAATGTCTACGTCATGGTAATGTAAATTGAATGGTGATTTCATTAACAATTTTTGTTGATTTGTTTTAGGCCATCGCTCGCCATCCTGATGTCATTGAACAAGCTGTAATTTCTGTCAAGGACGAAATCAAAGGAGAGATTCCCATTGGATTGATTGTTTTAAAAGACGGTAACATGTTTTTTTAGATAAAATCAACTTTTGAAAAGGAGGTAAACGCATTTTTAGGACGTAAATGCGGGCATAACTTATCAGTTCAGTTCAGTTCAGTTCAGTTCAGTTCAGTTCAGTTCAGTTCAGTTCAGTTCAGTTCAGTTCAGTTCAG